>SKCR01034808.1:0-153468 GCA_019454045.1 Zanthoxylum bungeanum | reverse complement strand
TACCTCTGGTTGTTGATACTGCTCAACCTCCTCCTCTGTTAAGGTGTCATTGTGGATCTCTGGGTACTCGAAGGCTTCATCAGTGTCATCTAAAAATGCTTCTTGAGTATGAAGTTCTGGTTTTCTATTAATTGTCTGATCTGATCTGTTATTCTATGTATGGATTCTGTTTGACTCTGAATACTTTCGAGTTGATTCTGGAATGTTTCAAGCATTGTATCCAACTTTTCATCTCGTTTCTTGAACACATCTTTGAGCATGTCAATCATCTGATCTTCTTCTGATTGTTCTGATTGTTGATGAAGATCATTGTAGGATGGTGGAATAAGATGGAAAATGTGATGGTTCTTCGTACCATGAAGGATTTCGATAGCTCTGCCACTCTGGATTGTAGTTGTACTCGCAATAATCTCTCGGGTGGTTACCATTACATATGTCACATCTCCTCATTACGTTCTGTTGAGCAAATGTAGTATTGCTTGGTTCTGGCATCCAGTGATAGTCGTTGGGTTGGGCAACAGGCTTCAGAAAACCGGACTGTTGCTCCTAGATGTGGGGTGTATCTTCTTGTAAGGCTCGTAATCTTTCAATCTCTCAATATTGTTCCATTTTTCAACCACCTGAAATAAAAGAAAGAAATAAAAATTACAGATAAGAAAATTAGATACAAGTAAATTAGATAGCTTCAAAATTAATAACTCAAGAAAAATAAGTCCCCGGCAACGGCGCCTAAAACTTGACCGGCGTAAACACACACGTATAACGCAAACGCATGTATCGTTCAAGTAGTATAAAAATATCGATCCCACGAGGACTTAATTCCTATTGTTGTTATTAATTATTGAATCTATTTATTTATAAATATCTAATTGAGGGTGAAGAGAATGATTACTTGATTGATTTTGTTGATTGTAGTTTTGCAAAATAAATAAATAAATAAAAAGACAAAAGAAAATACTAAGGAAAATAACAAAAGACACAAAGATCTAGGGTTGTGAATCATTCTAATATCTTTTAAAAGATGAAGTGATTATTTTATGTTTGTGTAATAAATCAGTTTACTAACTTGGAACACGAAATTATGCAAAAGCTTATGTCGATGGTCAGACGCAAATACTCAGTTTAACCCAATGAACCATATATCTATGTCAACCAAATTATTTGGATTCATTAAGTTTAAGTTCCAATTATGGCTACCCCCGCCCGACAGGTATATGTCTATCCTGTAAGGAAATCTATTAAAGGGTTATCTATCCTCAAGGAAGATCGTGGGCTATTAAGTCTAAAGCTGAAACCTAAAATCTCTATGTCTAGTTCATTTTAGATTTACCACATCAATCTTATTGGTGATCAGACAACAAGAAGCATTAAGCTTAAGACTTAATAAGTAAACCTTTAAATTACCCAAACTATAAAATAACCCCTTATAAACCGGTGATATTGGATTTCATCACAACCCCAGATAACTGGCTTAGTTACGACACATATTTACGGTAGTAAAAACTTAAATAAAATAAAAGACATAAAGTAAAATGCTGAAAGTAAATTGCTGAAAAGTAAATGACGGAAAGTAAATGCTGAAATTAAATACTGAAAATTAAATGCTGAAAGTAAATGCTGAAAGTAAATTGCTGAAAAGTAAATGCTGAAAGTAAATGCTGAAAGTAAATTGCTAAAAAGTAAATGCTGAAAGTAAATTGCTGAAAAGTAAATAAAGTAAAAGTACAATAAAAGAAAATGATTAGGTAAAATGATCCACTTTTATTACTTTTATTTTAGATATCTCCCTTAATATCATATATTAACTTTGCATGATAATTACCAACCAGCCATATAGGCGGTATCCAGATTAAGTCAAATTAATAATTAATTACCAACCGACCAATCAGGCGGTATCCAGTTTAGTCAGGTTAAAACCAATTTAAATAATTACCAACCGATCAATATGGCGGTATCCTCGTTAAATCAGGTTTTAACTAGTTTATATATTATAATTAAGGGAGATTAATCTAAATATTAGTAATAAAAGTTTTACCTTTTACCCCAGCAAAAGGGAGTTACCTCCTCATTACTGAAAAGTAATAACTGGAAATTAAAAAAAGAAAAGTATTGTGCGTAAAAGTAAATTACGGAAAGTAAAACTGAAAAGTAAAGAAAAGAAAGTGCGAAAGCGGAAATTAATTACTGAAAGGTATAAATAAACAAACAAGATACAATCTTCTTAGTATTCTTAAGGAATTCCTTAGAAGAAAGTATGAATTTTACAAATGAAATGGCTTGGTATTTATAGGCAAAATTTTGCCTCCATCAAATCATCCACCAAATCAATTATTAATTGCTCCACTAATTGCTCCACTAATTGCTCCACCAAATCCATTATTATTTGCTCCACTAATCTCTTATCATGTTTGGTGATGATTTGATAATTTTTATTATTTATTTATTAATTTATTTTTTGCTTTGAAAATGATTGAAAGTGACTTTAATAATTACACACAACATACTTCTGGTTGGTTCATCAATTTCGGGTATGAAATCTTCAGAATTCGAAATTATTTTGTCTTTCAAAGCTATAGATCTTTGAGTCTTCTTTAATCTGGAACTTGAATCAGCTCAATCCGATATCGGAGTAAAATGTTATGCCCAAATTACGACAGATGCACAAAATTGGAATTTCCAAAACTGCACTTCGTTAAAACGCCTTTCAAGTTTCCAATCTCCAAAATTAATATGTCAAGTCCAATTTTTGCCCTTATTTGACCCATATTTCGTCCTAAATGATTTCATTAAGTCCCAATATTATTTTATCTGCAAAATAAACTAAAACACATCAAAACGTTCATCAAACCCGAGAAACCAAACAAAATATTAAATAAAAGGGGCGGTAAATATTGATATATTTTCCGCTCATCAGTAGGTAAAATCCCCGACTATCCCAGGTTCTTACAAAAAATAATTCAAACCTAGGACCTCAAAATGAAATTTTGAACCCTACACCACCAAATTACGCCCCTTGAGGACATGAACCAAATAACCCACCACAACTTGATTACAAAACAAGCAAAATCTGAACCAAATCTTACTACTTTCACAAAATTATCACATCAACTTAGCTAAAAGTGGATTTTGGCAAATATAATGATAGATTGATAGTTATTTTCATTGATTCTTCGTTTTTGTATTCTATATGTTTATTATTTTCGAAACATATTTTACAACAAAATTGATTATTATGACTGATTCTATATCTTAATTTAAAAATTTTTATTATAAAACGAACATTGGTTACCCAAAAAAATGATACTATTTCTTCAAAATTATTGGTTTTAGTATACGAATATCAATAAGGGAAATTTTCACTTTCCCTTGTAAGATTTATGTCATTTGCTACTTGCTCATTATTTTCTTAATACCTTAACTGCTTAACACTCCCCTAAGTCAAAAAATCAAAGGAAAAATCTCATTTTTTTGAATTTTTTTTATATACTTACTCTTCTCATAAACAATTTATTAACACTCTTACATCATTATTAAAAGTTAATTAATAAAATTTTCTTGTTAATTATTTTTAAAAAATTTATAAGACTTACATGATGATATGTACATTAGTAATACAATATAAAAACCATAACAATTTTTTTCTTTAAGATTTAATTATCAATAAAATATTACTTAATAATACTAAAAATCAAAAATAAAATGCTTAAAAAATAAAATTAAAGTGACACCTCTCATATATCCCCTATAAGAGTTACATTTTATAAGATAATGTTATAACAATTTGCACAAATAAGAAAGATATTACCGTTCATCAGGGATATAGAATTGAAGTTGGCTTGAATCGCGGATTAGGTTGCTCTCTTTAAGACGTTTCGCGGTTCTTCCCAAAATTTGTGCTAGCAGTATGTCAGCCCTGCCGTCCCTAGGATAAAACAAGCCCAGAAAAATATTGTCTCAATCGATTTTGTACAAAACCGATTGGTATACTTACACCCAAAATATATGCTCGGTATCTCAACAAATCAATAATAACACTTTTTGTGGCATTCTTTTCTGATATTCAGCTTCTTTCTGAAGCATCTGGTACTGATCAGTGATTCATATTCTGAAGCATCAGGTTAGAAACAGAAGATAGTTATCTAGACATAGTTGGGTATCTATGTTTTACAGAAGCAATATTGCTACTTATGCTGGTTTCTCTGCGGCTCTCAAGCAAGGTACTTAATAATGTTGCCCATATCATGATGTTACACAGAGAAGCTTTCAGAAGAGAAGCAGAGAAATATATAGAGCATATTTGATTAAAAAGAAAAAAGAAAAAAGTTATGAAGAGTGGGGGTTAAAGGAAGGAAAAAAGAGCTTCCACACAAGATTGACAAGGACAAGATGCTTATTCATTCATTCATGTGTTTGTGGAAGTTATATTTTTCTTGACCATATTTCTCAACTCAAAAACATAATTCTCACCAAGCCAGAGACTTTGAAAATAGGGAGTAGTCTTGGTTTTAATACCCTAATTGTAACTTAAAAGAATAAATTATAATTACTAGGCAAATTTTAAATTTCAGTTATTGTTAATTTTTTTAATTCATAATCAATGCTAACAGATAATTAAATAAAATAAATTAGAAAAAATAGATTTTGTTGATGGGGACTTCTGCGGCTAAGGTTTCTGAGTAGTTCGGTAAGGGCAGAAAAAGAAGTTTTACTCATCCGGAGGACCGGGGATCAGAGGATAGATTTCGTTCTTCAACCCGGCGTGGAGTCCGGGCACAATCTCTCAGATTTGACCGACCAGAGAACACAACATGATTCAATTCTTAAAGGCCGACAACATCAGAGCCGAGATCGACCAAAATAGTCTGGTAGCTCGGTTCATTTCTACCTTCTCCCAGGATCGGGATAGTGAGCTCGGGTATTTTAGGTCAGTTCGGTAATAGCTGAGGCAGTTCAGCTCGTTGTCTGACCGACCTCTTGAAGACCGACGTGGGATCAGAGCAGTTAGATTTTTCCCTCCAAAACTCTCACATTCGAAATTCGACAGGCTGTTATCATTAATGAAAAGGTCTGACAATGTATTTTTACGGCATGATGTGACAGGAAATTAGAGAGTAGGTTTTACTTTCGGCAATGGCAGATTGGGGAAGAGAACCTGTCGAATCGCCGGAAATCCGCAGACCTGCGGGGCTGACGTCACAAAGATATGGAAACAGTATTGAATATCCATTAGTATATAAGGGAAAGTTGATCACATTTGTAAAGGTTACGAAAATTCCCATTTGAGAGCAATTTTGTAAGAAATATTGAAGGAGAACAACCTGCTCGGTTTCTTTAGAACCTCACTAAAACAGGTCGGCCGAGCTCGGTTTGGTAATAAAATAAGCCCCCACCCCACTTTGTGACCGTGGATGTAGGCTGGATAAGTTCCACCGAACCACGTTAAACATTTTTTTTTCGATTTCTTGTATGTATCTTATTTTTTGCCAAATTTGCTTTTGGTCTCCCCATAACCAAACAAATTCAAGGTTGAAGGAGGATTGTCTTGGGTGAGTTATCTCGAAACTGCCCCTGGGACGAAAATCACCCTTCAATAGTTGGCGCCGTCTGTGTGGAAAAAGCAAAAAGCAAATAGTGTGGTAAGACGATGGCGGAAGATGGGAATCATAGGTCGTCGGAGAGTTCAACAACAGAGTGGATGGAAAAAATAGAGGAGAGCATGCGAAAGGATAGGGAGGAAAACCAGACACTCATGAAGGCCATGCTGGAGAAGATGGAAAGGCTGGAAAAAGCGAATAATGAAAGATTGGAGGCTGGTCCAAGTCGGAGGAGAAATGAGATAGCGGAAGGGAAAATGGTGGTAAACCTAAGTGGTGACGATGAATCCGGGAGGAATGAGCCACAGAGGGTGAGGTCAGTGGTGATATCAAGAGCCCCGCTAGCGGAAAGAATGTGGGGGAAGAAGAAGAGAGACGAACGCCTGAAACTTCAAGTAATAGCCCACGTTCAAAGAAGGGAGAAGATAGGAGATACGGAAGAGGGGAGCGAGAGGTATCTAGCCATAGCGCACGTCGTGTTCGGGGCAGCAGACGTGAGGATGTTCGGGGGAAGCAACATGATGATACTGATAACCATATGAAATCATGGTTTAGAAAGGAAATGAAAAAGTGGGAGGAAAATCTAAAGGCAGGAAAATGGGATGGTCAGGACGGGGAGATGGCATCTCCCTTTACGAAAGAAATCATGTTAGCAGAGTTTCCTAGGCGGTTCACGATGTCGTCTATAAATTTATACAGGGGTCACACTGATCCTAAGTCTCACATTGAGAGTTTTGTCATATTAATGGAAGTACATGGAATGGTGGGAGAAGCCATCTGCAGGGTGTTCCCTTTAACCCTGGGCGGGCATGCGATCTTGTGGTTTAGAAGTCTAACCCCGGGAAGCATTAGCAGTTTCTCTCAACTTAGGAAGTCTTTTATCCGGCACTTCAAAGGAGCGTGTGTCCCAAAGAAGACGGTGGGAGAGCTGAGACTGATGAAACATGGAGATGATGAGTCCCTGAAGAGCTTTATTGAAAGATACCACATCATGGTACTCGAGGTCGGGGCCTATGAGTCAACGGAGGCTCTGGAAAGTCTCAAGGGAGCCCTAAAAGTCGGGAGATTGTGGACTCACTTGAGGTTCCAGGACGTACCAGACTACGCCACTGCTCTGGAGTTGGCTAGAAAGTTTGTTTTAATGGAGGAATATGAGAAGACCGCCCGAAATGGAGAGGCTCAGAAGGAAAAAATACAGAGGTCGGAGATGTCGCGGAGGCCGTATGGAGAGTTGAGGAATCTTCCTCCCAGAAAAATGGAGTTCATGCCGGTGCCTCCCAGTAATGTGCCACAAGAGAGGAGAGCTCAGGTACAAGTAAATCATGTGGCCGGATGAGCAGGGTATACACCTTTGAACAAGTCGATGGCTCAGATCGTGAAGGAAATTCAAGGTATGGGCCTCTTGATGGAGCCCGATCTGAGAAAGTATCTTATGGAAAAGAAGAATGAGAAACATTATTGTGTGCATCATAACATGAGGGGACACTCGGCGGAAGGTTGTAGGGACCTGCAAGAGAAGATGGAAAACCTAGCACAAAACGGCTATCTAAATGAGTACATTGACCAGGGGGCCAAGGCGGCCTAACAGCGGCAAGGGCATAGATAGATGTATACCATCGCCGGTGGAATGACACTGGCCGGAGACTCAAATCGGTCAAGAAAGAATTACTGTAGGATCCGAGGATCGGAGGTAAGGTCGGTGGGGCGGGCCTATAGCATACAGAGAGATCAGTCGATCCTTATAATGTCACCGACGAGGATGCACATAGGGTGAGTTTTCTGCATGACGATGCGCTGATAATTAAGGCGGTGATAGGAGGAGCTGAAGTGGATAGGATTTTGGTGGATCCAGGGAGTGCGGTCGACATAATCTCCTAGGAAGCCCTGGACGGATTGGGGATAGAATATATTGCAGTGACCCAGAATGGGACACCCTTGTACGGGTTTGGGGGAGCAACAGTCATCCCTCTTGGCAGAATACAGTTAGCCATGACAGTCGGAACTTCCCCACGCACCCGGAAAATCATGATAGACTTTACAGTGGTGGACTGCATGAGCAATTACCAGGTCATTGTGGGCCGACCTTTCATGATGAAGACGAAGGCCGACATGTCGTGTTATTACTTGAAGCTGAAGTTTCCCACCCGGGCTGGGATCGGGATTGTATGTGGAAGTAAAAAGGTAGCCCGGAGTTGCTTTACCACTGTTTCAAAAGAGACTCTCTGTATAGAGAATGGTAGTCGGAAGAAGAGAAGAATGAAGGGGGAGGAAGATGAGGAATCAGACGAATCTCTAGATGCACGATCCACGAAGTTTGCCCGATTGGGGGCAGCCGAAGAGTTGGAGTCAGTGAAACTCTTTGGCCAAGGGAAAGTCGTTAAGGTAGGAGCGGGTTTGGAAGAAAACCTGAAGCAGGATCTCCTAATGCTTTTAGAGCGATATGCAGATATTTTTACTTGGGGGCATAGTGACATATCCGGGATAGACCCCAAGTTCATCAGCCACCATTTGGCAGTGGATCCGACTCACAAGACGGTCAAGAAAAAAAGAAAAATATTTAATCAGGAGCGCTGCGAGACGGCAGCGGCCGAGGTGGAGGGATTGTTAAAGGCTGGATTCATCATAGAGGTAAAATACCCGAAGTGGGTCTCGAATGTGGTTTTAGTAAAGAAACCTAGTGGGAAGTGGAGGATGTGTGTGGACTTCTCCGACCTTAATAAGGCTTGCCCAAAAGATAGTTTCCCACTCTCGAAAGTAGATCAACTGGTGGATTCAACTGCGTGTTATGGACTGCTCAATTTCATGTATGCCTTTTCGGGATATAACCAGGTAAAAATGCATCACGGGGACGAAGAGAAGATGACTTTCATCACAGATCGGGGACTGTATTGATATAAAGTGATGTATTTCGGCTTGAAGAATGCAGAGGCCACATTTCAAAGGTTGGTAAGCAAAGTCTTTAAGCCCATCATCGGTAAAACTATGCAAGTGTATGTTAATGACATGATAACGATGACCATGGAACTGGAGGGTCATTTGGCCGACCTCTCGGAAACGTTTGAGTTGGTGAGAAAGTATGGCATGAGGCTGAACCCAGAGAAGTGTGTGTTCGGTGTAGCATCCGAAAAGTTTCTGTGGTACATGGTAAGTGCGTGAGGAATAGAGGCTAACCCGCAGAAAATCCAAGCAATTATGGATTTGAAATCTCCCAGGATAGTCAAAGAGGTGCAGAGCTTAACGGGCCGAGTGGCTGCACTAAACCGGTTCATATCTCGTGCAACCGAAAAATGTCACCCAATTTTCAAGTTGGTAAAGAAGATTAAGAAAGATGTCAGCTGGACGGCAGAATGCGAGGAATCCTTCATGCAGCTCAAGCAGTACTTAGCCAAACCCCCGCTTTTGGCAAAATCGATCCCGGGTGAGACTTTGTTCTTGTATTTAGTTGTTTCTAAATATGTTGTGAGCTCAGTACTAGTACAGGAGGCCGATAAGATCCGAAGGCCGGTGTATTACATTAGCAAAGCCCTGCTGGATGCAGAGACAAGATATCTGGTTCATGAACTGGTGTCACTGTCCTTAGTCACGGCTGCCCGAAAGCTGCGACCTTACTTTCAAGCTCATCCTACCGGTTTATATACCGACCACCCAATGAGGCAGATCCTATATAAGCCAGAGGTCTCGGGCTGGTTAGTAAAGTGTTCGGTGGAGTTGAGTGAGCACGACATATCTTATTTGCCGAGGGCAGCTGTAAAAGGGCAGGCTCTAGCAGATTTTGTGGCCGAGTTTACTAGGCCCCATATTTTAGGAATTTCAGAGACCAGGTGGGAATTTTCTGTGGACGGTTCTGTTAGTTCGCAAGGTTGTGGGGCTGGCGTCTTTTTACGGAGTAGTGAAGGCGAAGAAATGATTTACGCCTTGAGATTTGCTTTCGAGGCCACCAATAATGAAGCGGAGTATGAGGCTATTTTGGCCGGATTGAGGTTGTGCACGGTAATGGGCATCCGAGATGTGATCGTGAAGAGCAACTCCCAGCTGGCCATCCAGCAGCTGAGGGGTGAATTTCAGGCTAGAGAGCCTAATATGGCGGCCTATATGGCCAAGGTAAAGAAGTTGGCCGGAGAAATGGGTAATGTACAGTTCGAGCCGGTCGGTCAGGAAAGTAACCACCAGACAGACTCGTTAGCACGGTTGGCATCCTCCATTAAATCGAAGAAGCCCAGAACCATCCATTTGGTTTGTCTGGAGGAAAGAAGTATTGGTAAATCAGATGTAATGGAAGTAGAGGTAGGAGAGGAGGCCTCGTGGATGGATCCAATCAAGAAATACTTAGAGACTGGGGAGACGTCTGAAGACAGGAAGGAAGCAAGAAAGCTGAGGTACCGAAGCTCCAAATTTTGATAGAATGAGTATTATACCGGAAAGGGTATACCGTGCCGCTTTTGAGATACCTCGCAGCAAAAGAGGCTGATTACGTGCTCAGAGAAATTCACGGAGGCATTTGTGGAAGTCACGTCGGGGGGCAATACATTGTGTATAAGGCGTTGAGACATGGATTCTACTGGCCGACCATCACCAAGATGGGATGAAGGTGGCACGGAAGTGTGAGGGATGTCAGAAGAATTCGAACTTTCATCATCAACCGGCAGAGTAGCTTGTTGGAGTTGGTACTCAGAGCGCCAATCTGCTCCGTATTTATGTCTGATTCATGAATACAAATAATCTTTTTTTTCCATAATATTACTTATTTATGGTTGCACCTCTTGTTTTTATATAGGTATTCGATCTGATTACGATTAGATTGAAACTAAATGTGGTTTAGTGATATGTATATATTAGACAAATGCCCGATAATATATAATGCAGTACACAGTTACAAAGTTAGTTTGTAATTGACATTGGGAAGTGTCACTGCTAAATATATTATCAAATATTGTTCCTGGTCAAGATTCACTAACACGGGTCGGTTAGTCAAATCGTTGAGACCAGTACATGTCGTATATCGAGACTTGGTCTGATGGTTTATCCCAATGAACCATGAGTCTGAGGAGACTCGTATAGACGTGTAGGTTGTTTATAGTGGATAAACATTGAACAACTCACCGAAGATTCTTAATAGATAGTACACCAACGTCAATAAGAATCTTCTCGGGTTGAGTAGCATAGTGTTCCTTCGACTTGAGATACCACTGTGGATGTATGAGACATCCTCCACATTTAGATGGCAGTCACGTCACCGATCTATTTAGATCAGACCTCCGCATGTTCGTTGGGTGTGGACCGATCCTCATGATATCCTGTGTGTGTCAAGATAGGATCCGTCAGTTCTGTGTACAGAGCATAGGTAGTCCATATGTGATTAGCAATCAGTTAAATCTATGGCCATAGTATACTTCGGAAGTGAGTTCCGAATGTTATTTATAGATTGCTAATAGAAACGTCGACAGGATAATACATATAGAGATTTGACGTTTACATCTATATCTCTGGGATTACCCGGATACCTGTGACGGAGGGATTATACGTATGCAATGACCTCGACCTGTATGATTCAGCTAGTTTATTCGTGGTCGTCATAATTTACGGGTAGGTAGATTATGGACACGAAATTAGATTTTGTGACGGATATACATGAATCTAGAGAGTCTCACTAATGAAATATACTCGTAGAGCACTAGGGCAACTTTTATGAATAATTGTGATTATTTATAAATCATTTTTAAACGTTAAACGAAAGATGCATGCAAACGGGCCGAACCGTCTTCCATTTCTAATTAATGTGTATTTGTATTTAATATATGATATTAAATACACATTAAAAATTGTCAAATAAAGGTATTGACATATATCATTAAATATGTATTTGAGATATTTAAAGTAAATATAATACATATATTTGAGATATTTGTATTTAATTAATTATTTAATTATTTAATTGTTAAATGATTAATATAATTAAAATATAATATTCTCACCAAATGATAAAGTGAGAAATGATTATAAGTGTAAATGTTTGACTTTACATTAAAGGAAAAGGTTGTCAAAATGGTTTTGACTTCTTTTGATATTTGATTAAATTGTTTAAAATGAAAATATCTTTTTCCTTTACAAAATGTGAAATTCGGCCAACACCCTTATAAATATAATTGTTATATTTTTTAAGTTGCTTTTGTTGACTTATGAATTTTCATTAAATGTGTAATGATAAATTTTGCAAGTTGATTAAAGTAACTTTAAATGAAACAAAATAATATCTAGATATTTTATATACCTAATTTCCGGCCAAGGCTTTTGGTGAGGTATATATGTTTTGTTTCATCTTTTAGGGTTTAAAAATTTCATTAGATACCAAATAAACATAAAAGAAGATGAGAGAAAAGCTTGAAGGCCTAAAGAAGAAAGCTTGGAAAAATCATGTTTTTGTAAGTTTTCTTCAAAGTCTTCAACATGAAAATTATTTCTAACATGCTTAGCATCATTTTGTGTTTCGTGGTGTTGTCTCTCTTCTTATAGTTTGTGTTTATTTTGGTTGTGAACTTTAATGAAAGATTGATGCATGTTAAGTAAGCTTGAAATGGTTTCAAAGCTTTTCTTTTGATTTTTGGAAAATCAAGTTGTCATTCTAGAGTTGTTAAACCCACTCCTTGGTTACCTAGAATTGTTCTAGAGTTGTTTCAAAGTGGTGAGGCTAGATTGGTGAAGTATTGAATGGATTAAAGTGTTGGATTTTGTAAATTTGTGAAAATTGGACAATTTGATGAAATTGAAAAATTAGGGTTCATAACCCACTCCAAATTTGGGGTTTTCATATATATGATGTATTATGGTATGAATATGATGCATGTAAATTTTTGGGTTGATTGGATTTGATCTTGGCATGTTTTGAACAAAATGGACCAAAATGCAATTACTTGAAAATTTGGGGTGCTCACGGCAATTACTCAAAAATTGGGGATTTGTGTGAAATCTGATCTTGATGCATTAGATGTGTTGAAAAAAATTTTAGAAATGATTTAGAATAATTCAAAATTATATTTGATAATTTTTGGACTAAAATGATCAATTTAAAAAGTTATGGGGCAATTCGGTAATTACCAAGAAATATGATTTCTTGTGTAATTTTTCAGAATTTGATAATTGGATAATTAAATAAATAAGTTATTTTTATTGATCCGAGAAAAATTTTGAAATCGAAAATTTTTGATTTTCCGCGATTCCACTACGTTACCGATATTCCCCCATAAAACCCCATCAAAATGGTATCAAAGCGAGTCTGATTCTGGACACCTTAATTTGATTATCCCTTTAAAATCTAATGGTTGTTCTTTATCTTTACTTGATACATGCATGCTTTCATTTAATTTGATTAAATTAAAGTGTATGACACTTTATGGAATATCCCCGCTTAATAAGGTTTTAAAGTAACTAGTATTTTGAATACTTGTTTCTTGGTCCGTCTTGTCAATTTGGTTTATTAATATATTTTTCCGTGACTACATCCAAGATCGTGCCTCTACTGTGAGGGTGTAGCCGATAGAGATTTATTTATGCCGGATGTATATTTAGATACTAGATAAATTCAAGCAAAAGCGGAATCCTGAACGTGCCCTAGCTGTCAGGGTTACGCAAGTAGCTTGAGTTTATCATTGACGAGTTTAACCTTGGTACGTCTCCTTGTGGGCCTGCCTTAGCAGTCACAATAAGAAACGACCAGGACCGGAAACCCATGAGTCATTGGTGAGTGATTGACAAATGAGTTGTCTATCTGATGAATATATGTAGGCAAGACCGTGCATCTGTTGTGAGCTGAAATATATTCATGGGGTCCTCTTCCCATTATGAATTCGATTTAATTATTGAATTAACGTTTTTCCGTTGGGGATTACGGTATTACGTAAAATAATGGGAGGCACTGCTAAGTTTAAAATATTCCATAACTTGGGCAGTGTGTATTATTATGGAAAGTGCCGCTTGTTTGTTTCTTTATTCTATTGTTTATATAGAATTGAACTTTTATTCACTGCACACATATTTTGATATGTTTCTGACTTGACTCTTGGTTGCAGTTATTCTAGAATAGGTTCTAGATACTAATATAGTAGGATATTATTAGATTGGTTTAAACCATCGGGAACTATTGTTCCGATTTTCTTGTAAAATCACGATGGTTAATGACTTAGTTTCTAAGTCATGATAGACATATAGATAGATATCCCTTTTAGGATATAATACTTTAGAGATAATAATTTCTTGTGCGGTAAGAATTGACTTGAATAGTTCATGTCTCGAGATTCTTGACAGACATTAAGAAAGCCCCATTAGGTATTTGTTTATCTAGTAATGGTGTTTCTTAGCTTTAATGACCTTTAGAGGCAATGTGTCTGACACAATTTGCTAATCAATTATTTACAATTGTTGTGAATAGTTGAAGGCAAATAGTAAAGCCAAAGAAAGGAGATGTGTATAGTTGTGTATAGAAAATATCGATTTTCGGAATACGACAACCATAGGTATTGGATACCAGATCTCCCGTGTAGTTATTTAAAATATTAGTTAATGACTGTTTTGATATTTGATATCAGAACTTGCAACTATTGGATAGTTACTTGTTCTTTATAAACAGTTGTTATATATTTTAAATATAACTAGTAGTGTCATTGGCGTAGAGATAAACATTAAGAAAAATTATTCGGTAAAGTAAATAATTTAGAACGGTGCTTTATGAGATTTTATCACTTAAGCATTGGATGCTTATTCCGTATGGTAAATGATGGTTTGATATGAGATCACACCCACTATCTTTATCCATTTAATGAATATTGTATTCGGGAAGGTGATTAAAATCTCGTTTAACCAATGATTTGTCATTGGACCACCAGATTTATTAAACTGATACATTAGATGTATGTAGTTTAATGAATTGTAATTGCTTAAGATAGTTTTCTTTACTTCGTAACTTAGTTTATGAATTGTCATAACTTAGTTACGTGTTTGTGAAGGAACACATATTGAACGTCTTGAAAGTATCAAGAACTTTCAATCTGTTCTGATGAAACGTAGATTGAACATTTTTGACTTGTTCAAATATATTCAATCTGAAGTTTTTGAGAACTCTATCCTTAAAATTCATTACATGTCTTTGAACTGTTCAAAGATCTTTGATACGATCAAACATATGAATTTAAAGCAATTAGTTCTAAGGTTATTCAGTGAATATGATTCTTATTCAATATTATTCTTCCACGATTCCATCTTGATGGAATTGAGTAGTGGGAGCAGTCGAATCTTATATGATTTTATTCATTTGATATTGAATGTTATCGAATTAGTTTCAATACTCTTGGGGAGATGCTCCAGTAACACTAGTTCATCTTTTTAATTTACGCATCATTAATTTCTATAGTTACATATATGATATGTATAGGTAGAAAATTCGAATCTTGAAAAGTTTGAGATTTGAATCTTTCTTTTATATAATAGTTATATAATGGAAATTACTTACACCTTGGAGGTATAAGTAAAAGTTTATCATTTATTCTATTTTATAGAATATTGTATTCTATTTGATAGAATATCTTTCCTACGATCCTAAGTAATAAAATTGTTTTATTACTTGGTGTGTAACATTAGATGTTAACCATTTTAGAAAAGACTTGACTTATTGAAGTCAAATATGAGAATGATAAATTATAATGGAACTACGTAATTAATAAGATGAAAAAACCCGTATATATCTTCCGTATAAGTCCAATAGGATAACATAATCATTTACAAGTATTGATACTTAATGGTTATGTTGTTTTTTATTGAAGAAAATTATCATATAACTTATAATGGAAGCGATATTTGATATCGATTCTAGAAGTTCACCATTGAACCATAGATCTAAGATTGTTCATAGCTTACTACGATCAAGTTTTGAACTTGATTAAGATTTAATTATGAATTTTGTGCTAATTGTTTGCGCAGCAAAAGCAATGTGAGCTTATTAAAGGTTTGACCTTTATAATATGACAGTGAGAAAAGTTATACTCAGCAATCTATAATAGATTCTGATGAAACTTGTCTCTAGTCACACTAATTGAACAATTAAAGATATATTGGTTAATGTTGATATTAAACAGTACATTTTAGCTAAAGAATGCAAAATGACGTTTTTTGAATGACTTATTCAGATAAGAGATCAGTTGTGATTTCTTCATTTGAAGAGTTCGTTCTGGAATGTTCATAGAGTTTGTGTTCTGCTGAGATTGCAGTTTAGTGTGCTAGCTTATAAAGCCTATTGTAGACTCGGATAAGTCTTCCGGAAATCCGTGTTCTCTATTTTTGACATCAGTCAGATTGTCTGATCTTGTCAAGTATAGAGAATACATATGTGATTGAAGGGTTAGTGGGAGCGTACAAATTACTTTCTAGTGTTATATATCCTAACAACATTATCATTATTATAGTAATAATGAGATGTTTGTGAGGTAAAAGGTTTACATAAGTCTTATTTACTCCGTGAAAGTAGTGAGAGTACTCTCTGTTATATTTGATATAAAATTTTATATAAGATATAAAACTAAGAGACTTGTGAGATACTCCTATTATTCGTGCATTAGATATGATCTAATAAATGACACAATAAGACTATCTGTATGACAGTTAGTATAACTGCTTGACAGTTAATGTGTGTCTTATATAGAGTATTCATCTTTCGTAAAGGATAATTCCTTTTTTCGAAAGAGATATTGATTAGAATGTCTAATCAATCTTATGTATCATTTGATGATGACATAATTAATACTTTATTATGTACGATTGTAGATATCGATTTAGTCGTAATTGTTACGAATTATTTTGATATCCTATAGACCATATGATGGATCTTGAAACATATTCTTTGTGATCTTTGAGATATTAAGAACGAGTTTTTTAATTCATGGAGCATTTAGTATATAATCTTTTGGGTCAGATTAGTTTTTGGTCTAATTATGACGCTAGATTGTCTACGTCATAAAGAGTCGGAAAGTTGCAGTGGGAGTGTCACACATGATTCTACTGTTTCAGTGGAATTAGATGCAACTTATGAAGTATTGACTTATGAAGTTGCATAGTGACCTTATAAATTAGAAGTTTTGTATTGATGTTGTCCTTGTGGTTGTTTTCATAGTATTTTGGATTTGATCCCTAAATACTTGGACAACTCAGTAGCTGTAGCACAATACTGATGTAGCATCAGAGTCATATTGATGTATAATTTAGTATCTACAAAATATGAATGATGTTGTCTATGGGAAACGATGGAGTTTGTCTGACAAACTCAATATGTTATAGCGGATCTATTCTTGTTGTCTTCCTCTTAACTGCTAGGTGAGCTTTTGAGAGCCAATAGTATACGATACACATTGAGATGTGTATATGATACCGTGTATTGGAACAAGAGCAAGTGGGAGAAATTGTTAGGGTTGGTGCTCAGAGCGCCAATCCGCTCCGTATTTATGTTTGATTCATGAATACGAACAATCCATTTTTCCATAATATTACTTATTTATGGTTGCACCTCTTGTTTTTATATATGTATTTGATCTGATTACGATTAGATTGAAACTAAATATGGTTTAGTGATATGTATATATTAGACAAAGGCCCGATAATATATAATGCAGTACACAATTACAAAGTTAGTTTGTAATTGACATTGGAAAGTGTCACTGCTAAATGTATATTATCAATACTATTCCTGGTCAAGATTCACTAACACGGGTCGGTTAGTCAAATCCGTTGAGACCAGTACATGTCGTATATCGAGGCTTGGTCCGATGGTTTATCCCAATGAATCATGAGTCTGGGGAGACTCGTATAGACGTGTAGGTGTTTATAGTGGATAAACATTGAACGACTCACCGAAGATTCTTAATAGATAGTACACCAACATTAATAAGAATCTTCTCGGGTTGAGTAGCATAGTGGTCCTTCGACTTGAGATACCATTGTGGATGTATGAGACATCCTCCACATTTAGATGGCAGTCACGTCACCGGTCTATTTAGATCAGACCTTCGCATGTTCATTGGGTGTGGACCGATCCTCATGATATCATGTGTGTGTCAAGATAGGATCCATCAGTTCTGTGTACAGAGCATAGGTAGTCCATATGTGATTAGCAATCAGTTAAATCTATGGCCATAGTATACTTCGGAAGTGAGTTCCGAATGTTATTTATAGATTGCTAATAGAAACGTCGACGAGATAATACCTATAGAGATTTGACGTTTACATCTATATCTCTGGGATTATCGGATACATGTGATGGATGGATTATATGTATGCAATGACCTCGACCTGTATGATTCAGCTAGTTTATCTGTGGTCGTCATAATTTACGGGTGGGTAAATTATGGACACGAAATTAGATTTTGTGACGGATATACCTGAATCTAGAGAGTCTCACTAATGAAATATACTCGTAGAGCACTAGGGCAAACTTTATGAATAATTGTGATTATTTATAAATCATTTAAACGTTAAACGAATAATGCATGCAACGGGGACCGAACCATCATTTCCTAATTAATGTGTATTTGTATTTAATATATGATATTATTAAATACACATTAATAAATTACAAATAAAGGTATTTGACATATATCATTAATATATGTATTGAGATATTTAAAGTAAATATAATACATATATTTGAGATATTTGTATTTAATTAATTATTTAATTATTTATTGTTAAATGATTAATATAATTAAATATAAATATCTCACCAAATGATAAAGTTAGGAAATGATTATAAGTGTAAATGTTTGACTTTACATTAAAGGAAGAGGTTGTCAAAATGGTTTTGACTTCTTTTGATATTTGATTAATTGTTTAAAATGAAAATATCTTTTTCCTTTACAAAATGTGAAATTCGGCCAACACCCTTTTATAAATATAATTGTTATATTTTTTAAGTTGCTTTTGTTGACTTATGAATTTTCATTAAATGTGTAATGATAAAATTTGCAAGTTGATTAAAGTAACTTTAAATGAAATAAAATAATATCTAGATATTTTATATACCTAATTTTCGGCCAAGGGCTTTTTGGTGAAGGTATATATTATTTTGTTTCATCTTTTAGGGTTTAACAAGTTCATTATATACCAAATAAACATAAAAGAAGATGAGAGAAAAACTTGAAGGCCTAAAGAAGAAAGCTTGGAAAAATAATATTTTCGTAAGTTTTTCTTCAAAGTCTTCAACATGAAAATTATTTCTAACATGCTTAGCATCATTTTGTGTTGCTTTGGTGTTGTCTCTCTTCTTATAGTTTGTGTTTATTTTGGTTATGAACTTTGATGAAAGATTGATGCATGTAAGTAAGCTTCAAATGGTTTCAAAGCTTTACTTTTGATTTTTGGAAAATCAAGTTGTCATTCTAGAGTTGGTAAGCCACTCCTTGGTGACCTAGAATTGTTCTAGAGTTGTTTCAAAGTGGTGAGGCTAGATTGGTGAAGTATTGAATGGATTAAAGTGTTGGATTTTGTAAATTTGGTGAAATTGGATAATTTGATGAAATTGAAAAATTAGGGTTCATAACCCGCTCCAAATTTGGGGATTTTCATATATGTGATGTATTATGTTATGAATATGATGCATTTAAATTTTTGGGTTGATTGGATTTGATCTTGGCATGTTTTGAACAAAATGGACCAAAATGCAATTACTTGAAAATTTGGGGTGCTCACGACAATTACTCAAAAATTGGGGATTTATGTGAAATCTGATTTTGATGTATTAGATGTGTTGAATAAAATTTTAGAAATCATTTAGAATCATTCAAAATTATATTTGATAATTTTTGGACTAAAATGATCAATTTAAAAAGTTATGGGGCAATTCGTAATTACCAAGAAATGTGATTTTTTGTGTAATTTTTCAGAATTTGATAATTGGATAATTAAATAAATAAGTTTATTTAATTGATCTAGAAAAATTTTGAAATCGGAAAATTTTGATTTTTCGCGATTCTGCTACGTTACCGATATTCTGCCATAAAACCCCATCATAGCTGACTTCACTAATTAGTCACTGGCCGTTCACCCAGTGGGGGCTGGATATCATCGGGCCGATGCCGGCTGGTCGGGGACAAGCCAAGTATGTCATTGTTGTCATTGACTATTTCACCAAGTGGGTAGAGGTCGAACCTCTGTCTACAATCATAGAGAAGAAGGCAACCGACTTTGTAAAGAAGAGTATCATATGCCGTTTCGGAATTCCACGAGCCATCATCACCGACAATAGGAAATAGTTTGACAGTAGAGGTTTCAGGAAGCTATGTGAGGACCTTCAAATCGCATTGAGATTCGTTTCACCTGCTAATCCTAAGTCCAACGGGCAGGTCGAGGCTACCAACAAAATGATCAAGGAAAATTTGAAGGCCCGGCTCGGATCTTGTAAAGGACTGTGGGTCGAAGAATTACCAGAAGTATTATGGACGCACTGGACAACCCACAAGGACTCCACGGGAGAAACCCCATTTTCTTTGGCTTACGGGTGCGAGGCGGTAATTCCAGTAGAGATAGGGATGATCACCCACCGGGTCCGACATTTTGAGGCCGAACAGAATGAAGAGCTTATCAGAAATCATCTTGATCTGGTCGAAGAAAGACGAGAGAAGTCGGTTATGAAAGCTGATGTCTGTCAACAGAGAATGACCCGTTTCTACAATAAGAAGGTTCAGATTCGATCTTTCCTCCCTGGAGATTTGGTTTTAAGAATGGTCACTTTGAATACCCGAAGACCTGAGGAAGGTTCATTGGGCGCCAAGTGGGAAGGGCCATATAGAGTGGTGGAGATAGTAAGACCGGGTGCCTATCTTTTGGAGTAACTGGACGGTACCCGGCTCAATAAGCCTTGGAACGCCGAGATGTTGAGAAGGTACTTCTAGTAGCCTTTTTTCTTTGAACCACAGAGTGAATAGATGAGTTAGCCAGAACCAAAAAACTTTTGTAAAGCCTCTCTTGAAATGACCCACCAAGAGTTGTAAGAAGGGCAGTAGGTCTCATGAATATGAACATGGTATTCTCCTTCTGAATTAAAAGGCTCGTCCACTTTACTTGTTGTTTAATTGAATGCGAAAGTCATGTTCAATATTCTTGGGACTTGCTCGATGCGAAGGGGTGATCGGTGACTGGGGAGGGCACCAACCCTGTGGCACGCCAATCCCGGGTGTCATTATCAAACCCCCGGGTAGAAGTGTTCTGACCTGGTTCCTTTCACTTCTGAGGATCCAGAACGCATCAAGGGATGGGGAACATGTGGGAAATGCGGGGACCTATTATGGCACGCCAATCCCGGTTGTCATTATCAAACCCCGAGGCCGGAGTGTTATTACCTCATAGATCGTATTTTTGAGGAATAACTCGGGTAAACCGGACCCATGGATGTTTCTTCCCTTGTAGGTCGGCTGGTGAATCCCGTTGAAGACTATCGGAGAGTACGGCATGTGGATGGCTTAATTTCCTCCATAACCATCACGCTCCCGGGTAAACCGGACCCAGGGAGGTTTTTTCCCCTGCGAGTCGGCTGGTGAGTCCCGTTGAGAACTATCAGATCATCTGGCTTGGGTATGGCCGAATGGTCCCCTTGATTACGGGAGTCTCGGGTAAACCGGACCCATGGAGGTTTTTTCCCATGTGAGTCGGCTGGTGAGTCCCGTTGAGAACTATCAGACCACCTGGTTTGGGTATGGCCGAATGGTCCCTTGATTACAGGAGTCTCGGGTAAACCGGACCCATGGAGGTTTTTTCCCCTGCGAGTCGGCTGGTGAGTCCTGTTGAGAACTATCAGACCATCTCGCTTGGGTATAGCCGAATGGTCCCCTTGATTACAGGAGTCTCGGGTAAACCGGACCCAGGGAGGTTTTTTCCCCTGCGAGTCGGCTGGTGAGTCCTGTTGAGAACTATCAGACCATCTCGCTTGGGTATGGCTGAATGGTCCCTTTGATTACATGAGTCTCGGGTAAACCGGACCCAGTGAGGTTTCTTCTCCTGCGAGTCGGCTGGTGAGTCCCATTGAGAACCACTCATGGAGGTCACACACGGGGTATCTTCCTCCCCCGTGAGTATTTGCCTGACCGCCCCGGATCGGCGAATCTGTAGCCTGGTTAGCCAGGACACTGAATTGTAAGGTTCAGGATTGTGTTTTGGGAGGCCTCGGGCAGGACGTTGCCTCAGAGCACTCGAGTTATTGTTTTTCTCTTAAATTTGCATGGAATATGTGCTAAGTCACCTCCACTTTTGTTAATTTTGCTTTGTTCCAATTTCTATTTTTCGCTGATGTTTGGCATGGCAACGCCCGCGCCAGGATCCGCAGAGCCTCAGAGGTTGAAAATCTTCCCTCGTGTAAGTCTGCATTGTTCCATCAGCTCGGAGCTGGATTCGTTCCGCCGAGTCTGCATTGTTCCATCAGCTCGGGGCTGGATTCGTTCCGCCGAGTCTGCTTTATTCCATCAGCTCGGGGCTGGATTCGTTCCGCCGAGTCTGCATTGTTCCATCATCTCGGGGCTGGATTCGTTCCGTCGAGTCTATTTTGTTCCATCAGTTCGGGGCCGGATTCGTTCCGCCGAGTCTGCTTTGTTCCATCAACTCGGGGCTGGATTCGTTCCGCCGAGTCTGCATTGTTCCATCAGCTCGGGGCTGGACTCATTCCGCCGAAACTACTGATCTCTCTAACCTCGGGGTCGGGTTACGTCTCACCGAGTGCCTGATTTTGTCTTGAGGACAGACCGTGCGAAGACACTAAGGATGACCAGAGTTGGCACCAGGGCAGTTTTCTGTACAATTCTGAGGGTCAGCCGTCTGACAGTTGACCGACTCACTTCAGATTTTTGTAGTTCCCGGCACCAACTCGTACACTCGTTGGAGCCGAGAACTATAGGACAGATGTTGATGGGGACTTCTGCGGCTAAGGTTTCTGAGTAGTTCGGTAAGGGCAGAAAATGAAGTTTTACTCATCCGGAGGACCGGGGTCAGAGGATAGCTGTCGTTCTTCAACCCGGCGTGGAGTCCGGGCACAGTCTCCCAGATTTGACCGACTAGAGGATACAACATGATTCAGTTCTTAAAGGTCGACAACATCATAGCCGAGATCGACCAAAATAGTCTGGTAGCTCGGTTCATTTCTGATGGAGTTGGTGCTTGGAGTGCCAATCCGAATTGTACAGTTTATTATTTATTAATAAAATAACTACATTTTTCATTTCATACCCTATTAATGGTATTGTCATTATGTGTATTAAATTGATGTATCGTTATGCTAAGAATGACATCGACCTTAGATAGTTTTGACACTAGGTGTAAACTATTCTTAAAGTAAATATTCTTAGTCGTTGGTTTTGGAATACGGTCGAATTCCTATTACCTAGAAGACTAGCACATGTCGTATATTGGAATTGGAGTTCCAATGGTTTAACGCGATGTACCATGAGTTTTGGAAACTCGTATAGACATGTAGGTATTCGTTGGAGAGAATACTGAATGACTCATTGGTGATTCCTAATAGTTGGAAGTACACACCATCGTCAATAGGAATCTCCTCGAGTTGAGTAGCATATGTAATCCTTTGACTATAGGATAGCATTGATTTTGTGTGAGATCCTCCACATTTAGATGCCATGTATGTCAGAAACCTTTCATGGTATGGCCTCTAGATGTTCGTTGGGTGTGGACCGATGCACACAGTAATCAAGTGCGAAGCAAGATAGGATCTGTCGGCCCGTATGTGTACCATAAGGGGTTTAGGTATCCATGTTAGTAAAGTCACGATTATTAAATCTTTGGCTAAAGTCGATCACCTAGGGTGGATCGCATCAGTTATGAAGAATCGTGGACATGTCGACATGAGATGTGCGTCTTGGAAACTTGACGGTATATTCTATATTTCCTAAGTACAACTCGGATAGCCTACGACGGAGGGATTGTTAAACATATGTGATGACCTCGACTTGTATAGTTCAGAAAGGTCGTTCGTGTTCTTCGCGAATTTGGAGGTGGCCGAATTGCGTACATATTAGCTAGGCGTATATGACGAACGTATCTGAACTTAGAGAGTCTCAATATGAAGTGTACTCGTTAAGCACTTGGGTAGCCGATTATTTTTGATAAAATATAATAATTATCAACTAAGATAATCAAGTGTTATTGGATAACATTGATTATTTACTTTGACCTAATTGGATTAATTCAATAATTACACAAGGGCTTAATTGTAAAATCATAATTATCTCTACCATTTGAGGATATTATGGTAATTGTAAGTATGTAATAATAGGTGGTTTTGGCTTGATTTAATTGGATTAAATCAAAGTGGCAAACATTTAACTAATCCATTTCCTAATCTTTGGCTTGATTTAATTGTATTAAATTAAAGTGGGAGACAATGAAGATTAGTCACACATAATTATACATATTTGGAAAAATTAGATTAAGCCCACTTAAAAGTTGATTACAACTTTTATTAATTAAAAATTGCCTAACTTTTGCTATAAATAGCAAGTTTTAGGAAAGTTTTAATTACAAGTTCAAATACAAGCATAAACAAATTCTTGAGAGATTAGCCTAAGTTAGAGAAGTGTTTAGAGAAGCTTGTGAGGTCTCTACAACATTTAATCTAGGAAAAATCAAGATTGGATCTTGAAGTGAAGCTTGGAAGCATTGGAAACAAGATTGGATCTTGGAGTCAAGCTTGCACACCTTGGGGGTTCTCCAACAATTTCAACAAAGGAGAAGTATATTGGATCTTGCATCAAGCTTACTAGGTAATGTTTGATCTTCTCCAAAGCTATGTTTATTTGTGTATTAGATGCATGATCACATAGCTTAATGTTGAATAAGGTTAATCAATTGTGTTAGGATACTTTAGAAATATAAACACAACATGCTTGTAATTAGGTCAAAGATGTTCATGTTGGACATGGAACAATTAATTAGAGTTTGGAACTCTAGATTAAAGCTTAGAGCTATGGCTAACTTCTAGATTCACCTGACCACATTTAGGTGGACTAGAATTGTTCATGAGACATTTCTAATTTGAATTCTAAAATGGTTTGTGTATTGGATTCAAAATTTACGCAAATGCGTATTTAGAATAAATTTATGTTTTTGGAAAAATATTTGATATTTTGAAAAACTAAATTTTTATTCTATAACATGTGTTTATGTTGGTTTTGAAATTAAAAATTAATTTTGAGTGTTTTTGAAGTGTTTAGGAAAGAACGGATGCTATTATGGTTATAGACCCTAATGTTGCAGCTCTCTGGAATGAGAGCTGCAACTTAAAAAGAATTGAAAAGAAAAAATAAATAAAAATAAAAAATAAAGTTTGCAGCAGCTGCGCGCTACAGTGCCGCGCGAACTGTAGCGCGAACTGTGGCGCGTGTACACCACGCGCGTAGAGTCATTCGTGCACGCTAATTTTGTTTTGCATCGTTCGGGAGCTTCCGGACTCTGTTTCAGTCCCGATTTTTTCCTATACACTCGTAATGGAATATAGTATTTTATCAAATGATTTAAAATTACACTCATACTTGATATCCATGGGTTAGACCCATTTCCGCTGCCCGGGGCACCGATCCGACTCTAGGGGTTCCACAACTGCCCCAACAATTTCTACCTTCTCCCAAGATCGGGATAGTGAGCTCGGGTATTTTAGATCAGGTCGGTAATGGTTGAGGCAGTTCAGCTCGTTGTCTGACCGACCTCTGAAGACCGACATGAGATCAGAGCAGTTAGTTTTTCCCCTCCAAAACTCTCTCATTCGAAATTCGACAGGCTGTCATCATTAATGAAAAGGTCTGACAATGTAATTTTACGGAAGGATGTGACAGGAAATTAGAGGGTAGATTTTACTTTCGGCAATGGCAGATTGTGGAAGAGAGCCTGTCGAATCGCCGGAAATCCGCAGACCTGCAGGGCTGACGTCACAAAGATATGGAAACAGTGTTGAATATTCATTAATATATAAGGGAAAGTTTATTACATTTGTAAAGGTTACGAAAATTCCCATTTGAGAGCCATTTTGTAATAAATATTGAAAGAGAACAATATGATCGGTTTCTTTAGAACCTCACTAAAACAGATCGACCGAGCTCGGTTTGGCAATAAAATAAACCCCTCACCCCACTTTGTGACCGTGGACGTAGGCCGGATAAGTTCCGCCGAACCACGTTAAATATTTTCTTTTTCGATTTCTTGTGTGTATCTTGTCTTTTGCCAAATTTGTCTTTAGTCTCCCCATAACCAAACAAATTCAAGGTTGAAGGAGGATTGTCTCATGTGAGTTATCTCGAAACTGCCCCTGGGACGAAAATCACCCGTCAACAGATTTTGTAATAATTTTCTATATAAATATTATATTTTACGCGGAGCATATTCTTTAGGAGTATGAGGAACTTATGGCCATCATCTTATTTATAGAGCAAGTAATTGGCCGAGGATGACCCAAGATATTGTTGAAGAGCGTTTGAGGAAGTTTGAGGATATCCTAAGTATAGATTTGCTTTATAGTATTTCTTTTTTAATGTAATTCCTTTCTCTTTTTTCAAATTAATAAAGTTTGCAGCATTTACAATATATATATATATATATATATTGATGAATGATAAATCTATCACTATTTCTCACTCATTTAACCTAATATTTTGTATAGTTTCTTGAGTTTTGTGAACGTTTTGATGTATTTTGTGTTATTTTGCAGATAAATAAAGTTTGGAAAGCATTGAAGACAATTTGAGGGCAAAATGGACAAAATTGGACAAAAGGGCATTTTCGTCATTGCGGCGTCGCGACGCTGAAGCCCAGCGCGTCGCGACGCCAATCATGCGCCTGATCTGCTATCTTGCGCCGTGTAACACGTGTCAAAATCCGATTGGTCAAAATTTGCTAACGTGCGCCGTGACACGTGTCGCCATCACAACGAATCTGCTAACGTGCGCCGGCAGCCACGTGTCAATATCTGATTGGACCAAACCGACCGCGTGCCACGTGTCACTTTCCTATTGGACCGAAAAGTTGACGAATCTGAGCATGCCACGT
Organism: Zanthoxylum bungeanum; assembly: GCA_019454045.1. Lineage (NCBI taxonomy): Eukaryota > Viridiplantae > Streptophyta > Magnoliopsida > Sapindales > Rutaceae > Zanthoxylum > Zanthoxylum bungeanum. The sequence goes on along the minus strand of SKCR01034808.1, from coordinate 126,808 downwards.
GTCACCATTCTATTAGACTGAATTTCCACCCAATCACAAGCTGACCATTGGCACGATTTCATTGGACCGCATCGCCAGCCAACCAGAACGTGACACGTGTCACCAATAATTATTGCCGACACGCGTGGTCAAAGACCGCGTGGACTCCGCGTAACTGTTGCCTGCGTCGCGACGCTAGTGCAACTACAGCGTCGCGACGCTGGCCCAAAAATCTTCTATAAAAGGAGGCCGCCAGATTCATTTTTCTTCATGCTTTCCTTGGGAGCTTTTCCCTGTTTTTAGAGGATAGCATCTATTTTTGTATATATAAATAATATTTTTAATTTATGTCTTTTAATTTTCAGTAATAGTAGTTCTCTTCTTCTACCTTTCTTTAATGTTTTGTAGTTAATTTTCCGCTGGGGATAAGGTGAAGCTTTTATTATTTTAATTTAGATTAATTTCCCTTAAATATAATATGGAAATTATAATTCCAAATATAAAAGATTACCGCATTAATGGCTGGTTTTATTTATTTGACATAATGTGGCACCGCCTATATGGTTGGTCTTTAGGTGACAAGTAATTACCGCCTATATGGCTGGTTTATGTTCAACTACTATTACCGCCTTTATGGCTGGTCGGACTTAATTTGACTTAATAAGGAATACCGCCTTTATGGCTGGTCGGTAATATCATGTTTATTTTCTGTATTATATTAAGGGAGATATCTAAATTATAAATAGTAAAAGTGGATCCCCAACCCCCAGCATTTTATTTTTATTCTAGGGAAGTGATGAAACACAATACACACACTTAATAATTGATTTTCTTTTTATGGGTAGTTCTTTAGTTTGTTTATTGAGTCTTAAGCTTAATGCGTTTTGTTAACTGGCAATTAATAAGATTGATGGGGTAAATCTAAAATGAACTAGACATAGGGATTTTAGGTTTCAGCCTTAGATTCAATAGCCTACGATCTTCCTTGAGGATAGATAACCCTTTAATAGATTTCCTTACAGGATAGGAATATACCTGTAGGGCGTGGGTAGCCGTAATTGGAACTTAATCTTAATGAATCCAGGTAATTTGGTTGACATAGGAATATGGTTCAATTGGGTTATACTGGGTATTTGCGTCTGACCATCGGAAGAGGCTTTCGCATATCATTGTGTTCCAGGTTAGCAAATTAATTTATTGCACATAAATAAGAGAATCAATTCATCTTTATAATAATATTGTGTGGAGTCACGACCCTAGATCATTGAGTCTTTTATTTTATTTTCCTAAGTATTTTCTTTTGAGTCTGTTTTTATTTTATTTTTGCAAAACCACATTCAACCAATCAAAAGCAATCAATTCACTTCTTCCTATAATTAGATACCTGTAAATAAATAGAATCAATAATTAATAACAACAGTAGGAATTAAGTCCTCGTGGGATCGATATTTTTATACTACTTGAACGATACGTACGCTTGCGTTATACGTGTGTGTTTACGCCGGTCATATATATATATATAATTATTATTATTTTAATGAATTAATTATGATGTAAAAATATTGATTGTTTTATTACAAGAATAAACATGTAAAAGCACCAATATTTTTCTTAACTTTTTGATCTTATGGATGTATTGAGGTATTATGAAAACAGTAGAGAGAAAATTATTATGTGTTATAAATATTAGGGGAAAATGACATTTTTCCTATTAGGGGTAAGCTCATACCGTAGATATATTATAATCAAATATTTAGTGAGAGTTTGAATCAGAAACCTTAGGCGAGTTTCTGAAGCGTGGCGCCTTATTGATAAAATATATATATATATAAAAGTCTAAAGTGTGGGCCCTACCAAATATAGAGCTTAATATTGGGCCAAAAAATAACATTAGATTTTTTGGTTGAATGTTTCATATTTTAACAAATTTTAGAGACATAAAGATTTTAATACATACATATTATTATTAATTTTGAAATTGATAAATAAATAAATAAATAAAGACATTTTTTTTTTTTGAAATATTGGAAATCTCATAGTCAAACCATTAGACCCGAGCTTAAGCGGAATGAATAAAACCCTCGACTATTCCAAATTTTAACAAAAAAGATACCCCTAGACTCAAACTCAAGATTTATAACTAAATTAGAAATTAAGAGATGCATTAGTTGATGAAAACGCACGAGTGTGTGGCTCTATAAATATTTACCCATATCATAAGGTTATTAAATCTCGGATTTGTAGAATAACCATCTCATCCACTAATTGTTAATCACCCCCAAAAAATAAATGATTAACTGTTAAAAGTCATTATCAAGCATCCATCAATATGTGAATCACGCCTATAAATCTGCCATATATTAATAACATTACCCTTCTCACGCAACACTAAATTGATTACATTTTATCCTTTATTTGCGCTTCAATTTTCTCTGCAACCAAATAAATCAATCATCCAGGCGTTCTCACTTTCGCTAACAGTCCCATATATTTTTTTTAAATATATATATATATTAATTTCGACTAAATTTGATAGATAATATTGCACTGATAACATAAGTTAACTTATAAATTATGAAACAAAATTTTGAATATAAGTTAACGTTAACGCTCGCGTAGGAAAATAATTTTGTGTTTGTACGCTTCAATATTGTGAGAGTATAAGATATTATTAACAATATATTTTGAGTAGCATTTAAAAATTATCGTGCGCTAGCTTATAAGCTAATTAAACTCTGCACTAAACTATACCTTAGTTTCTATCATTTGAGTTAATTATTTAATTTTTTATTTTTTTTTTGAAAGTTCTTATAAATATTAGTTAAAATCTACCTCATTATATACAACTATGTCATCAAATTTCACTGCAACGAATCTCTAAAAAATGACTTTAAATTATATTAAAATTATTAATTAATAACAATATTTGAAAGGATTTGGGGATCCTAATGAATTAGACTGTCTGTCCCTTAGAATCAACTCTGGTATAAGACTAAAAAAAAATTAATTTGAACTTTATCAATTCTTAGTTTAAAAAAAATAAAAAATTTCATTATGTCATCATATTTTAAAACTCACCAACACCCCCCAAGCTAATAATATTTCATTAACTATATACTTTATACTTTAAAATTAGTGACAAAGTCAATTCATTTTTCAGCCATTACATTTATCTATTACAAATAAATCAAATTGTTTTCCAAAAAATGTATCAAACTGTTTAACATCATAACATTAGAATATGTTTGATTGATTTTAAAACACGAGAAAGACAAAAAAAAAAAACTTATTTTTACCAAAAACAAGAAGGGTATTTTGGTCATTTTCCAATTAAAACACTAAAAAAACAAATTGATACCATCAACAATTTGGTCATTGAGGGAGCCAGACTTTCTCAAGAAATGGAGGGTGTAGGCCTGGTCGCGGTTCGATTGTGACTCGGAATCGGCGATTTCGATTTTTGGAATCGAATTAGAATTGGAATTATAATTTTACGATTTGGTTCCGGTTCTGGAACCGTACCAAAAAAAAATTATACAATAAAATAAAATTTAATAATGAATTAGTAAAATACGAAATTTAATCATGAAGATTTTTAATTATGTTGATATTTATATAGTAATATTTTTTAATTTAATCAAAACTAATTAAAACTAATTTAAATATTTATCAATTTTCCTTTTCTATTAATGCAATTCGAGATCAGAACCGTCGATTCTGAAACCGAAAAAATCAAAACCGTAATTTTATGGTTCGGTTCCAATTTCTCTTTTTGAGGAACTGAAATCGCTGATTCCGAAAAGGGATCTAGGAGGGCTGTTCACATTTTACACGCCATCAAATATTCCCAAAGAATAAATACTTCTAAACTAGATGTTGAAAAAATAGGGAAATTATAGTTTGTCCACCCAAAAATTATATAATATTCGATAAAACATTCGATTTTGAGAAAATATCATAAATGTACCCAAAGTTATTAAAAATGTCAATTACCACCCAGAATTTAAGAAATTTTATTATCTATTCATCCGAAATTTAGGTGATATTTAAAAATAAAAAAAAAATAAAAACCAATTTTTAAGAACTTTAGGTGATATATGTTTCTTTTTAAAAAAATTTGAGTGTATATATATATCATTTTCTAATAACTTTGTATTTTTTCAAATATTAAATAACATTCGAATGGACTATGATAATTTATCCAAAAAAAAAATATAACTGCAACTCATTAATAAAATCGTGCTTTGGTACTAATAATGAAATGGCCATCTCTGTCACTCATATGCAAGCCACATGTTTTTTAAAAAAAATTTACAACTAAATATTATTGGATCAATAATTGTGTATTATATGGTGTATATTTAGCTGTCATGATGATCTTTTTTATCCCTCCTTCTTGAAGTAGGTAGATGATATTATAGAGATAAAACTAAGTTTTACTGTTTCAGACTCCTCTAGCTTCTAAATTTACAGGTTAAAGTATTCGATGGTATAGTCAGAATATTGATTGATTCAGTGAATATAAAATTTATTTTTTACTAGTCATTTTTTTTTTTGGAGGAAAATAATAAATTAAATTTTTTATTAATTTATAAAATAAAATTAATAAATTTTCGGATTGATGTCCTCACATAGTCACACCCCATTAATAGTTCGGCTAAAATTTAGAAAAAAAAGGTATTGATTTCTCTTGTTTAAAATCACTACTATACTCATATACATAAATTAAACGTTGCAAATAATTGACCAACAAAAAAAACGATATTTGTTTTATAATTATTTATCAGATTTTTTTTGCAAATAATTGACCAAACAAGGTTTTGTTTTGTTTTGTTTTTTTTCCCAAATTTTGTTACCCAATTGTTACTGTAGTAGTTGATTGATACTGACAATTTCCCATTTAGTTTATTTCAATGCTTAATGCAGAATAAAACTTAATTTCAGTGATTAACATTTTACATACATTAACATATTTGTTTTTATAACTTGATGTTGAATTTTAGGTCAAATAACTCCATTTAAACCTAACTACTAAAACTACCCTCGCACAATTAATTTAATTCATACCATATACAAGCCTAATTAAATTTTTACTTTCATCAGGTCAATTATTCATGGTAAAATTTATCATGAAAAAAATTAAAAATAAATCTCAATTCTTAATAGCACATGACATTTTGTAAAATTAATTCTTTCAAAAATAATATGTTTTTATATCATTCAATGAACTCTATTTATTTTTATAAATCATTTGACTTGAAAAATATTTTTAAGTAGATACATGTAAATACAAGTTTAAAGGATATAAGTGTCAAATTATTAATTTCATAAATTTATAATATTATATGTTTAAAAAAAAAAAATAAACACGTTATTTCAAATATCCAGTCTTGACTTGGAGTTAGACAGTAGTTGTTTCAGCTAATTAAAAGAAGATGCCACAACAAAATAAGAAGACAAGAAGCCAATCTTATCTGAAGTGGGGACGAATATAATTAAAACGACATGGGAAATTCTCAAGGAAGGAAGGAGCACATCATAAAAGAACAATAACGTACCATCATTTACTAACCCTAAACTAAATGAAAATATACAAATTAAGCCAAAACACAAGCATTTTATTTTATTTATTTTTCAAAAGATAGGAAACAATGCGCATATTACACGTTAAAAGTTTACCAAACTAATTTGTAATTAATGGATTTTTTAATCTGCTTAACTTTTGTAGATTCTTAATAACTTCATTACTTGGATTAACTAAATTCCTTAATAGGAAAGCTTGGAAAATTAACTACTTACTGCCCCTATTCTATGATACGTTTAGGGCATGATGACACATGGGTTGTTACTTGTTCATTCAATTATACAAATAAAGCTGAGAATGAGAATTTAAGTGATACAATTAGAACTCCCACTATAATAAATTAACACATGATATATATATATATATATGTAGGCCAAAAAATATATAATAGGTGGGTAGCAGAACTAGTGCTGCCAGGAATTTTAAGAATATAATTGGATTTTAAAATGTAAATAGATTGTATAATAACCTCTGGTGAAATTGTACTTGATATTCCCAAAGATCCCTAAACAACCTTTAAAGGACAATATTTGGTTCTTCTAGTTCCCCTATATATTTTTCTTGAAGATTGATACTTGATATTTTTTTTATCCTTTCCCCATAAAAGAAGGCAAAAATGCTTTTAGAATGGACTTTTAATTCTACCTTATACGTAGCTTCTTCAGAGGTATTAACTCAACAAAGATCAAACCCCCCCTTCTTCAGAGGTTATAAGGGATATCGATCATCTTTATAAGTTGAAAGTATAATAATAATGGACTTTCAGCTTAAGTTTCAAATTAGTGGGATGTTGCCAAAGCTGCACATGTCATTCACAAAACAAAGAGACTCCAGAGAATAGGGTAGCCGTATACGCACATCTTTTTTCTAAATGAGGATGAGAAAACTCACTTACTGAACACTAACCCTTGCTAAACTAACTATTATTACTAGCACTCATTGGAGGTGGACGCAAAACATATTCACGGCCTGCAGTCTATAGGCGACTCTAAAGTTTTTTTTTGGACTTTGGACGAAAAAATTAATGAGGTCTTCTTAAATTATAAATATTTTTAGAAAAATAAAATAATCAAAAATAAGAAACATCAAGGTAAATATTCATTAAAACGTAATATTTTAATAATTTTATATTACAATTAATTAACTAGGAAAATTCTGTTATTTTTGTAATACACTCAAATGTATAGGCACAAATTTTTATAGATGGCTAAGGGTCGAGACACCAATGAGATGAACTAACCTAGGATAATTCTAATTCTAATATCAATATGAAGTGCTGATAATCTTCTCCAAAAACAAAATACAAAATCAAGCCATTAGTAGGGATAATTAATGCATCTTCTTCCACATGCACATTTAATAACACTAGCATGCATGCAAATCATAAACATACATACACACAAAATATAAAAGATTTCAAAAGCCATCAGCCCATTACATTAATTGACTGAATCAAAATCCTACGACAAAACAAAACAAAAAAAAAAAGCAAAACGCAGCAAATATTAAAACATTCAAAAGAGAGAAAAGGTTTCAAATAATTTGCCTTGACCTAAGAATCTTATATAGCAAACGATAAACGTTAACCCCACATGCATGCTTAGCGTTAAGCTTCATTTTTAGGATACGAGATACGGGACTCACCACCAAATCACGTGCGCGGGACTCGTTTCATCTGAAACCAATCGTGTTGTTCCACGTCATCACATCTGGATCCACTTAGCCAGTTGAGTTGGATTAACTATCCCCGGGATGTGGGCCCCTTCCGTCTTCAGTATGCTCGCCACCTCTGCGTAACTCTTCTGCTCTTTCTTCACGCTCGGCTCTTGTTTCCCTTCCGGCTTCGTTGAGCTGGATACAGGCGCCGCCTCGGCTCGAGCCGGATCAAACTTCTGACCGAACAATGTCCCCTTCGTTAAGAACTCGTACGCCATGTACCCGGCTAAGAGCCGATTAGGTCTAACTGGCTCAGTTGAAACGGCTTTAGAACTGACTGTTGTTTTAGCCGGGACTTGAGCCGGAGCCGATAGCTTAAATGGATAATAGGCTTCTCTCTCTTTGCGCTTTCTCGATGCCCCAGGCGTCAAAATCCTTCGCGGGTGATGAGACATCGCACCCTCAACACATGCCACGTCAGCACAAAACTTGACGAATATTTTTCTTTATTTCCCTGGGAGACAAACGTCAAATCGCAATTTGAATTTGGGCAAAAGCGTCCAATAAACTTTCAGATTTTCTAAGGGTAAGAATGTCAAATCATATTTTTCGGGTTTTAGCGAGTGGTGAGCTAAAACGCCTACACGTGTTCAAAAGTTGACTGTACAGCAAATGCCGTTAAAGTAACCGGTAAAAGTAAACACCGTCAACTAGAAGGGTAAAATCGGAAATTAACGAGTGGACATTTTAAACATTTTAAAATCATACGAAATGGTGGAAAGCATTAAAAAAATGTTCAAATAATAAAAAGACAGAAACAGACAGAAAGATAGCAAAAGAGGGAGAGGCGGTTAGGTTAGACTTTAGAGACTTAGGTAAAATCAGGATCCAGTGGACGGTGACCGGAAGCCGGAGATATGGCCGGATCTATTTCACGGACGTACGTACGGGAGACGGCGGCGTCGATTAACGGGAAGAATTTGAGAGATTGGAGAGAGAGAGAAAGAAAGAGGTAGGGAGGGAGGGAGGGAGGGAGGGATTTTATATACGGAGGGGAGGGATAGGAGAGAATGAAGAATGCGTGGTCAGTTAATTTATATGAATGGTGATTCATAAATGCTCACATATGTTGATGAAATAACAGGAATGCCATTGGTTTATCTCAAATGACGTAAATATCCTTCATTTTGTAACTTCAGTTGTAACGTTTTTTGTTTCGGTTCGCTGTCGACTTCTGAACCTTCAGATAGGGTTTTGTTTGGAATTACGTTTCTACCCTCATCAGCTCATATGCTCGTTGTTGTTGGCCAGGACCGCCGTTTGTGGAAAATAAGCCTGTATTGGATACAGTTATACTTTAATACAAAGAGAATTTTGTTTTCACCTCCTTTTTATTTTTGCTTGATCAATTTGAAGCTCGAAATTCTTGGATCCAAACATTTTAGGTATTGTGATGTGTAGGACCATATATATATATATTTATTTATTTATTTATTTATTTATTTATTTATTTATTTATTTTGAAATAGTTGGAAACCCAACGTCAAACGGTCTCTTTCATATTTAAGTGGAGAAGGTAAAACTTTCGGCTATCCCAGACTCTTACAAGAAACGCACTCTTTAGATTCGAACCCATAACCTGAATGTCAGATCTTGAACCCTACACCACTAAACAACGCTCCTTGTCATTAAATATATTTTTTTTTAAATAGGGTCAAGCAAAAGTGTAAATTTTATTTGTAACCTCTATTTTCTTCTAGATTTTTAACCCTTACTAACAAAAACTTATTGGAAATCATTCGGTATAACCCTTTGAGGCTCTTCTTCTTCTTATTAATCACGTGTTTTTCAATACAATAAACTTTATTGAGTCAATTCGTAATTGAACACACTAACATTTAAACATAACAAACCTATTAGGTCCCCAACATTATTTCAAATGTGCATCTCCAATTATATAATATTTATCGTATTGAGAGTAAGAGTGGCAATAGACCAATTTTTTTTTTAATAAAATAACTATTTTTTGAATTTTTTAATACTTAAAAATGAAAAAAAAATTAGAATGTCAATATTGTTAGTATTTTTTTGATTGAATCTTAAAATTTTAGTTATAAATGTATACATTTAAAATTAAAATTAATTTATATAATTGAAAAAATATTTTTTTACTAATAAATATATCGGATTGCAAAAATAATTTTATTGCATTGCAACAATAATTTTATTATTCATTATTTGTAATAATAATTCATTTCAATTAGTACAAATGAAAACTCACTATACATAAAATAAAATATTAATTTTAATTAATAAAATATTTAATTATTTTTTAGTTAATATTAATATAAATCATGACATTGTTATGTATATAAATAAAATTTATGTATTATTAGTTACTCAAATTATTTTTATTTAGATATAGTTTATTTTATATATTAATTTATTAAAAAATATTTTTCATTATTTTGAACTTATATAAATATTAAATTATAATAATTTAATAAATATAAATCTATTATTAATTGATATTCAAATATATTTATTAAAAGAAAAATTAATTATTTTACACTTGTAGTTTCATTAATCCCTCAATTTAGCACATTTGTGAAATAATAATTATATTTATGTTTTATATATTTTTATTATGATTATTATTTCTTATTTAGGTAAAATAATAATTTGGATGCATAACTGGGAAAATAGACGTGGCATTTTAGATTTTGGAGGTCATAAACTTGAAATGACATTCTAACAGTGTACAATTTCGAAAATTCTAATTTTGCGTAATTTTTATAATTTGGCCATAACTTTTTACTTCGATATCGGAATGAGGCAATTACAGTTTCATATGAAAGAATACTCAAATATTTACAACTTTGCTCTTTATAATAGTTTTTAATTCTAAGGTTTTCAAGGTCGAAATTGGTGAAAAAATCAATGTGTATTGCATATAATTTTAATTATTAGAAACTAAAGTATAAAAAGTATAAAAAAAAATAAAGTTGAAATGATTGTGACAAATGTTTGCAAAATGATCAACAAAAATAAAAAAAGGAAAAATAAATAAATAAATTAGTAAAAAATTATTGTTTATATTTAATTTGAAAAGTTGTAATTAATAATTGAGAGATGAACACTTCTATTATAAATAAAGGTGCTCACCTTTCATTTTCTTCATGCTGGTTTCATTTTTTCTCTTAAAAATTTAGAAAAAGTGTCTTGCGTGTTTTATTTTTATTATAATTTTTTTTCTTGCAGCAATAAAATTATATAATATTTTATTTAAACAATGAGAGTTAATTCCATTATGTTGGGGTAAATTTTGAAACTCTAAATATGAGAATATAAATTAATCGTATATTATAATATATGAATTGTAATCTAAGGACTAATATCTAATATTCTCTTATATTTGCGGATGTCTTGATTCTCTACAAACAATTAAATCTTGGTTAGCACAATCAATACTTTACCCTATATTATATGAGAGAGTAATTTAAATCTGAATTAATTATTGACAAACTTTGTTATAGCCTTTATGACTGGTTTTATTTATATAACATAATTGAGTATCTAACTGGACTTATTATAAATAAATATTATCATTGCCTTTATGGTTGATTTTATATATTTTGGCATAATTAATTCCCGAAGTAAATTAACTGGGTAATAATGACAATTTATATATTATAAAAAGTAAGATTTCTCTATATTTGAAATATCAAGAGTGGATCCCCTAGCCCCAACAATTTAATTTATTATTGCAGCTCGATTTAAAATTGTTCACCACTTCAAATAATTCAACTTTTTTATTTTCACTCGAATTATTATTTTATTTTACTAAATTTATTCACTGTGGATCGACCCCAGACTTACCGGGTTATTTTATTATTTCGAAACTCTTATACTTGGGAGTAAAGAATCACTTTGTGAGTGTGTCAATTGGATATTGAAATCAAGCTTGTTAGGTAAAATTGATCTTCTCTAAAGTTATATTTTTCATTAGTGAGTTGTTATCATTAGTGGAGCATATAGTGATGTATTATGTATTGGATACATAATAACGTAGTTTGAAGTTGAAATTAAGTTAATGAATTATTTATTGATGCTTTGGAAGCATAAACACAATATGATTGTGATTGTGTCAAATATGTTCATATTGGACATGAAAAATAAAATTAGAGTTTAGACCTCTAAATGAAAGCTTGAAGTTATGACTACCATTCTAGAATCACTTGACCACCTTTAAGTGACCTAAAATTGTTCATAAGTCACTTCTTTATGAGATTCTAATTTAGTTTGTATTTTGATTCAAAGTATTATATATATATATATTTAGAATACATTTATATTTATTTTATAACATGTGATGATATTGTTTTGATATTAAAAATTAGATTTTGGGTGTTTGAAAATATTTTTTTTAAAAAATGGAAATATTTTGGGTAATATACCTATATGTATCAGCTCTCTTTAAAATTTCCAGAGAGCTGATGTCAAATACAAACTTTTGAAAACAAAATAATAGAAAAAAATTAGAGTTCGACGCTACAATGCGTCGAATCTTATTTTCTTGATTTTGAGTTTTTGGACTACGATTCGTCCCCGATTTTTTCATATGGACTCGTAATGAAATATAATATTCTACTAAATTATTTTAAAATACACCCATGCTTTATATTTAAAAGTTAGACCCATTTTTATTGTGCGAGGCATCGATCTAACCCTATGAGTTCAACATCCGCCCCAACAGATGGCTAAGAAATTCAATTTAAATTTTACATACTCTCAATTTATAAAATGAATTTAAAAATTAAAATAAATTTGAATGGAATATTTTTTTAAAAAAAAAACTTTACTGAGAGATCAAGATATTAAGGATTAACAAAAAATCTCAAATCTTGGTCAGGATTTGGGATTCATACTATTTGAAATGAAAATTATTCTAAATAAAAAATTTGATCGGGATATGAGATGACTTTCGCGTCGAATAAAAAAGTAGGTTGAGATTCTCAATGAAAAACCATCTTGAAATTAATTTTAAACTAAAAAATCTCGAATCTCATTGCAATTCAAAAAATTTATCAAAGGTTTTAATATAGCAAGTCTACAAGATAATAATCCTCCATACATGAAATTATCACTTTGTATGATTTTTTTTTTAATAAAAAAATATGTTTATGATACGACATTAATACCCATTAACATAATCCAACTAATAATCATTGAAGATTAGACTTGAACGAAATTTTTTATCAAATCAAATATCCCTGTATAATGACTATACGTCCTTGAGAATTAATAAAATAGATAGCATTCTTGCCAACACTTGGCCAAAATTACGAATTTTTCTACACCTAACTAACATATCACTAAGAATTATTTTTAAATTGGATAGTTTTCACCTTAATTCTCTAACTTCGAAGGAAGGAATTCAATCTCCATTTTATTTGTAATAGAAAAGATATTTTGTTTTTCGTTCGAATGATAATACAAGAAATTAATTCTTCGAATAAACTTCATTCAACATGAATTTGTTTAGTTAGTAGAAAACCAAATACAAACTCAGTAAATAGATAGATAAATCACAGAGGCAAAGATTTACGTGGTTCGACAGACAGTAGCTACAATCTGCGTTCACAGGAGAAAGAGAGTGTATTTTATTACTACTCAGAGTCAAGACCGGTCCGAACTACAAATGAGATAATAAACTTACAAAGAGTTTACAACACTCGGGTCTTACACTAGCCTATTATAATTCTCTCAATAGTCAAACAACCGGTCAACTTTCTCTCTTTATCACTAGTTTTTTTGCTCTTAGTTTCTCTATAAGTGTTGAGATGCAAATTTTTCTAACTCTTTACAAGAGTTGTCAATACAATTTCAAAGAATTTCCCCTTTATATAGGCTTCCAAATCCACTATTCCACCGCACATGACATCAGTTCATGTCACTCTGTCATCATTGCAGTAACAACTCTCCTCAACTACCCATAATTTGGCCAATCAAATTAGTCATTTTTCCTATCACTGTAACAGTCTCTGGAGGCTCTGCTCTGATGAGCGGAAAATATATCAATATTTACAGCCCCTTTTACTTAATATTTTGTTTAGTTTCTCAGGTTTGATGAATATTTTGATGTGTTTTAGTTTATTTTGCAGATAAAATAATATTGGAACACAATGAAATCATTTAGGACGAAATGTGGGTCAAATAAGGGTAAAAATTGGACTTGACATATTAATTTTGGAGATTGAAAACTTGAAATGGCGTTTTAACGAAGTGCAGTTTTGGAAATTCCACTTTTGCGCATCTGTCGTAATTTGGGCATAACGTTTTACTCCGATATCGGATTGAGCTGATTCAAGTTCCAGATTAAATAAGACTCAAAGATCTACAACTTTGAAAGATAAAATAATTTCGAATTCTGAAGATTTCATGCCCGAAATTGATGAACCATACAAAAGTGTGTTGTGTGTAATTATTAAAGTCATTTTCAATCATTTTCAAAGTATAAAATAAATTAATAAATAAATAATAAAATTATCAAATCACCACCAAACATGATAAACAATTAGTGGAGCAATTAATAATGGATTTGGTGGATGATTTGATGGAGGCAAAATTTTGCCTATAAATACCAAGCCATTTCATTTGTAAATTCATACCTTCTTCTAAGGAATTCCTTAAGAATACTAAGAAGATTGTATCTTGTTTGTTTATTTACAGCTTTCAATAATTAATTTCCGCTTTCGCACTTTCTTTTCTTTACTTTTCAGTTTTTACTTTCCGCAATTTACTTTTACGCACAATACTTTTCTTTTTTTAATTTTCAGTTTTTACTTTTCAGTAATGAGGAGGTAACTCCCCTTTGCTGGGGTAAAATATGAAACTTTTATTACTAATATTTAGATTAATCTCTCTTAATTATAATATATAAACTAGTTAAAACCTGACTTAACGAGGATACCGTCATATTGGTCGGTTGGTAATTATTTAAATTGGTTTTAACCTGACTATACTGGATATCGTCTGATTGGTCGGTTGGTAATTAATTATTAATTTGACTTAATCTGGATATCGCATATATGGCTGGTTGGTAACTATCATGCAAAGTTAATATATTATATTAAGGGAGATATCTAAAATAGAAGTAATAAAAATGGATCCTTTTACCTCAGCATTTTCTTTTATTGTAATTTTACTTTATTTACTTTTCATCAATTTACTTTCAGCATTTACTTTTCAGCAATTTACTTTCAGCAGTTTACTTTCAGCATTTACTTTTCAGTAATTTACTTTCAGCATTTACTTTCCGTCATTTACTTTTCAGCAATTTACTTTTCAGCATTTTACTTTATGTCTTTTATTTTATTTAAGTTTTTACTAACCCTAGTTATGTGTCGTAACTAAGTTAGTTATCTGGGGTTGTGATGAATTCTAATATCACCGGTTTATAATGGGTTATTTTATAGTTTGGGTAATTTAAAGGTTTAGTTATTAAGTCTTAAGCTTAATGCGTCTTGTTAATGGGCCACTAATAAGATTGATCTGGTAAATCTAAAATAAACTTGACAAATGAATTTTAGGTTTCATCCTTAGACTTAATAGCCCACGATCTTCATTGAGGATAGATAACCCTTTAATAGATTTCCTTACAGGATAGACATATACCTGTCGGGCGGGGGTAGCCATAATTGGAACTTAAACTTAATGAATCCAGGTAATTTGGTTGACATAGACATATGGTTCAATTGGGTTATACTGGGTATTTGCGTCTGACCATCGACAGATACTTTCACATAATTTAGTGTTCCAGGTTAGTAAACCGATATATTACACAAAAATGAAATAATCACTTCTTCTTTAAAATGATATTGGAAGATTCACAACCCTAGATAGTTTCCTAATATTGAATTTTCTTAAACCTACTTTCGCGCAATTTTATTTACTTGTTTTTAAATTCAAAATCATCACTATTTCAAATCAATCAATCAACCTGTTAGATATTAGTAATCGTTTGACCTCATAAAATTAATAGATTAGGTATTAAGTCATCGTGAGATCGATACTTTTTATACTACTTGAACGATACGTGCGCTTGCGTTATACGCGTGTGATTACGCACCGGTCATGCTCTGCCACTTCCCTACCACTGCACCGCCTTATGGTGGCTGGCAGGGGCTACTTTCACGATGAACCATTGTTTTCTCATAGTTATCATTAACCTTCTAGAAGAGTATCTTCTCACTTTAGAGCATATGTCACTTGACTTAAGTGCGGATTGGCCTGTGATCATATCTTCGTTCTTCGGGTCAACATACTGAGGTGAATAATACTGGTCAAAAATCCCTCTGACATCTTCAACTAGGTCGGGTTGCTAAGCATGGACCCCATTGGGTCAGTTTCCACAAATACTCAAATGAACCCAAATCTAGTACTTCTTCTCTAGATCGGGTCGGCGTACCACCTGCTTTATCATCAACATACTCATCCCTTGCATGAGCCCCTCCGAATAATGAGGTCGGGTGCTTCTATCAAATTATGTCCGTCTCTCCGAGCCTTTAGGCCTCTATTATCCATTTTTGGCTAAGTAGACTACCAATTCTATATTTCCTCAACATTTGAATCTTCCTTAGGTTAAAAAATCACTATCAATATGTATTCTCTAGTTCTCAGTATCAACGAGTTTGCGAGTCGATGTCGGGAACTTTAGTAAAAGATGGTGGTTCATTCTCATGCCGATACTCGATCTTGATCAAGTCCACGCTTCACAGCCCTTCTGAAAATCAACCTCGGGTCATTAACCTTAAATTGGCTCATGGCTCGGTTACCATATCCATCACTTTTTCTTAGTCCCGACCACTACTATGATGCCCTGAGGCTGCTATCACATTCTGATGCCATGAGGCTGTCATCCCATTGTCGAGCCGACCTGAGTCAGCGCTGGTTGGCCCTTAGTCAAAAATCTGAGACTGGCTTCATCATCTATGTAAGGGGTTTTCACGGTGCCGTTTAGGTCATTTTTTTTATTTTAAACCTCAAACCGCGAGGGTTGGCGGTTTGGGAAATTATAAACCAAAACCATAAATTTGATAAGGAAAATCACAGCTGTTTTTTGTTCGAATGATAATATGAGAAATTAAGCTCTCGAATAAACCTCTCTGAAGAGTGAATTTATTTGGTTAGTAGGGAACCAAATACAAACTCAGCAAGCAGACATGACTTACGTGGTTCAGCAGAAAGTGGTTCTAACTTACGTCCACGAGAAAAAAAAGGTGTGTTTTATTACTGCTCGGAATCAAGATTGACCCGAGCTATAAGTGGGGTAATGAACTTATAAAGATTTTACGATACCCCGGGTTTTACACTAGCCTGTTATTTTTCTCTCAATAGTCAGACAACCGATCAACTTTCTCTCTCTATCACTAGATTTTTTGCTCTTGGTTTCTCTAAGTGTTGAGATGTCAATAAAATTCCAAAGAATCCTCCATTTATATAGGTTTCCAAATCTATTATTCCACCGCCTATGACGTCAGCTCATGTCACTTTGTCATCATTGCAGTGATAATTTTCCTTAACTATCTACAATTCGACTAATCAAATTAGCCTTTTTTCCCTATCATTGCGTCGGCCTATGACGGCTCTGCTCTGCCACTGCACCGCCCTATGACAGCTGGCGGGTGAAATTAACTACAAGCACATATCAAATAATCCCTATATCCAATAGGGGTGAATTGGGTAATGACCTAATATTGTGGAATACTAAATATTGTCGATTTTACGCTACTAAGCTAGTAGCTTTACTAATTAAGCTTAGTGATCAATTTCCCAAATTAATGAATTTAACAATTAATTCCTAAAGGTAAATTTCTAAACAATATGCATATATAAAATAAACTTGTGATAATTAAAAGAGTAAATGATAGAGAAATTGATACGATGATTTATAGTGGTTCGGCCAACAATACCTATGTCAATTCCTCCAAGCCGGGCTTGAAGCTTTCTACTATATTAGAGTGATCGCACAATTTACATGGAAGTTTTTGTTGGCTCACTTCAAACCAAGAGTTTTCCCCCCGGATTCACTCCAAACCCTTACACAAAAGTTTTATCCTTATATTCACTCTTAAACCTTTAGAATGAGTTTTGTCTTTAGGCTCACTCACAGACCTTTACAAAAATCACTCTTCTGAGTATACCCACTCAATAAGAGATTTCTCAACATCAAGTGTTTGATAAAGAAAGTTTATAATACAACTTGAGCACTCACAAAAGATAAGAAGATATAAGATGTGAGTTTCTAATCCCAAGTATTCTAAGCTCACTAAATGATAAAGAATATGTAGTCTGTGAGCTTTGATTATGAGAGTGTATGATAAAGAAGATTTAATAAACTATTTGTTTATGCTTTAAGAGAAAATGTATGAATGTGTTAGGTCTTGGCAACAATGAAATTGGAGCTCAATATATAGTGAAGGTGAAAATTACCCTAGCTCTTTCTTGAGACCGGTATGTCGATTTACATGGGCGGTCCAGCAAATATAACAGCTATATTACCGTTGAAGGTTAAAGTGAACATACCGATTTACTAATCGGTATGGGTGACCGGTATGAAGTAGTCTGGTTCCATAGAACATGCAAATCTGCCCAAGGTAGAACAAGGTCACCGGTATGCCGGTTGTGGGGGATCGATATACCGGTCCCAGTGCCAAAATCTCAGGATTAGAAGATTAAAACTATTTTACACATGACCCTAATGCATCTAAATGAATGTGTATGAGTCATATGAGCTTAGAGTATTTGAATTATAGACTCACTTACAATGAGAGCCCTGAGCTATAAGACAATACAATATTTTCATTTTGGTGCTTGAGTCTTCACTTCCATTTGCTTCGATAATTTTTTATAATGTACGCGAATGCGTGTCAAAGTCTTTTTTGTTGCATCATCAAAATTCATCTTTGAGAATATGTTGATAACTCACTTTCACGGTGAACCACGGTTTTCCCATAGTCATCATTAACATTCTATAATGGTATCTTCTCATTTTATGGCATACATCACTTGACTCAAGCGCAGATTGGGTTGTGATCCCATTTTCGTTCCTTGGGTCAGCATATCGAGGTGGATGATACTGGTCAAAACTCCATCTGACCTCTTCAACCAGGTCGGGTTGTTAAGCATGGACTCTCTTCGGGTCGGTTTTCACAAATACTCAAATGAACCTAAATCTAACACTTTTTCTCTAGGTCGGATCCGTGTACCAACTTGCTTTATCTTCAACATATTCATCCCTTGTATGAACCCCTTCGTATAATGAGGTCGAGTCTTTTTGTCAAATTTCGTCTGTCTCTTCGAACCCTTAGACCCATATTATATATTTTTGGCTAAATAGACTATCAATTCTACCTCTCCTCGACATTTGAACATTCCTAATGATAAAAAAAAAAAAAAAAAAAAAAAAAAAAAAAAAAAAATCATCAACAAAAGAAATTTTAACACCATTTAAATATCGCTAAGAGTTCTACTTTTGTTGGATGAAGAATTAAAAATACCTTTCGTTTTTTGATTTTTTTTATAAGTCGCGGTAATTTCTGAAATTACACAACATATATTCGTCAATTAGGAAAAATATTAAGGGTACTCAAGTCATTTACAATAAAAGAAAGGATGAGTGCGAGTGTGGAGAAGAAGCAAGGGAATCATGGGACGGTGGCGACTCACCAAATCACTATGCTGATCTTTATGCTGTCTGCTCCATCATCCGACAAGTGGCATCTTCTAAACCCTCCATCTTCACTCACTAAGCAAGCACAAGTGGAGCCATGGGACTTGTTCCATATTCACTCACTAAATAGCATGAAGTTCATTACAAAATCAAAAAAACCCGTCCCGACCCGATCCGTGAACACCCCTAACATGAACCATGGCCTTGTGCTGTTTCACTCACTAAGCACGCACGCACAAGTTCATTATCTACCCTGCGACTTAGAATCATGGATTTAAAAATCTCTATGGTGGTTTCATGTGTATATGTGGTACCAATCGTAATAATAAATGGATATGTTTCCTATAAGGATATAATCATATGAAGAATGTATGATTCCAGTTTTATAATATTCAAAATGAATAAATATACCACGTAAGTTAAGAGTCGCAGAAACACATATTCAATCTTAAAATATTGTTATATATATATATATATAAAAATAAAAAAAAATTTTGAATTTGAATATATTTAATTAAAAATTAATTTTTAATATTTATAATCAACCTGAAATTTTTTTTACAAAGCCCCGCCCTAACCCGTTTCCACCTGATCCGGCTTCGCTATGCAATCAAATTTTTTTATCCCAAAATTTGTACCAAATGAATCAACTATGTAATCATTATTAATTATTCATACTATGTAATCGCACACTATTTAAAGTCATATGTAAATTATTATTTTTTTATTTATTTTATATGATCAATCAATCACGTTGTTAATTGGTTGGTGCTATTTCAACTTAAATTTTTAATTTTATCTTAAATCTAAATATTACAATTTTAATAATTTATCTAAGTTAATTCAAAATTTAAACAAAATTTAATGATGTCAATTCATTCACCATTTTATTGTATGAAATCAATTAATGTCATAATAATATTAAACACGTGTCATGCTATGGAGAAGACAATTGATGCTATTTCAATTTAAATTTTTTAATTTAAAAATTTAGACATTAAGTTTATAGTCATTGATTATATATAATTCAAATGAATTGATATAATTAAATATTATTTTGATTTTTAATACCTATCATTTGATTAACTCAAATAAAAGGTCGGATTTTTATGTTTAGATTTAAAGTAAAAAAATTATGTTGAAATCGTTTCACCATATGTATACACATAATATCACACAAAGGTAAGCGGAAAAAATCACATATATAACACTTCAATATATTGATCGAGTAGTTTTCAAATAATTTTTTTAATTAACCAACCGAATTCAAATCTTTAAAAAAAGTATAAGGTAACAATTAGATTTAAATTTTTCTAAACCCTCCAATCTTTAAAAAAAAAAAAAAAAAAATACACCAGACCAACATATATAAATTAACTTGTTTAGTTGTTTTGATTTGACTAAAACAAATCAAAACTAAAAAGGAAATCACATACATCTAGGACCAACCATAACCAATAAAAATACCCAATAATTTAATGACACGTGTCTATCGAGAATAATTAATTTGTTTCCTTAACTGCTAATCACGTGTTTATTAAATTATTAATCAATAAATATGTAAGAAATTTGGATATCAAAACAAGGTCATGTCATAAATGTAAAATTATTTAATATTAACATTCGGATTATACCGTGGATTTCCTATCACATCTTTAATTAATCGAACTTTTTTTGGCATTGTTTCCGAATAGTAAAATAATATATTATTTTTTGTTATCCACTTTTAACAATAGCTTTATGGGCCAAATTTGGTACAAGGGTAATTTCGTCCTTTCGCCTAAGGCCCACTGTTAAGTATGCCCCTGAGATTCCGTAACCCAAACCCAGAAGATTTTATACGGGCCCAGGCCCAATGAGTTGCAACATCTATCCAACCAAAAAAACCAAAGGCCAGTCCACTTAATGTCGAACTGTTTCATTCAGCCTACCAACAGACAACTGCACTAAATACCCCTCATAAAGTCACGATCGTAACTGACCCCCAACGGATAAGAAATTAAGGAGCAGTAAATGCAACGATCTCCCTTGGAAGCGTGTATATAAACGAAGACAGGGAGAAGAGAAAGGGTTTCCCATTTCTTGCATAGCTCAAGATTACTCTTTCCATAGCTCCTTAAACCCCTCATTCAACGCCCTCACGGCATCTGACAGAGTCCAAGGTAGCGCACTTAACCTTGACCTCCAATCTACCTCATCCTTCGCTCATTTACTGACTTGGGCGTCGGAGTGTCTTCGGCACCCACCACACCGGTGGGCAGTATCTCCACCAGCTCACCCTACTTCCCTGTTTGCAGGATCGCCAGTGCCCCCTTACGAAATCTCAATTGTAGGCCTCGGTGAAAATCAGCGTCTACAGTTTGGCGCCCACCGTGGGGCCCTAGCGATTCACAGAAAACCGAAGTTCCAGTCTCAGAAACGAATTTCCGAAGCATTGACATGGCATCAAGTGGCGAGCCGACAGACTCAATGGCAAACCATATGTCCTTTCTTCAAGAACGCTTACGCATTCTCGAAGAAGAGAATTCGGCCATAAAGACCACCAACGACGACCTTCAAAGACGGCTGGAGCAGCTCACCACAACCCACGACCATTTGGGATCGACAAATCCCTCTGAAACCCCAGGTCGCCGACAGAATCCAACAGGGGGTCCAGAGATGGAGCGAGGTGAAGGCTCCCAAAAAGAAGGTCAACGTACGGGTCACAGAAGTATTCACCGGAGTTTTCCAGCCGACGTAGTGACGACTACAACCATGCGTCAGGAGATGGAGGAATTCAAGGAGGCCATTCTGGCCAGTATACCAGGGGTCAGGTTACCACTGAGAAAGAGCAGGTCGGGAGCTTTGGCCGATACTCCATTCGACGAAAGGATCAATTCCGTGGAACTCCCCCAGAAGTTTAGCCCCCCAGAGATGAAATTGTATGACGGATCAACCGACCCAGACGACCACATCACCCACTACAAGTACAAGATGATGTCCATGAGCCTCACACCCCATCAGAGAGAAGCGGGCTTATGCCAAGGTTTCGGAGAAACGGTAGCCGGTCCATCCCTCACCTGGTTTATAAATCTGCCATTTGGGTCGATCGGGTCTTACAAAGAACTGGCAGACAAGTTTGTTGTGCACTTTGCTAGCTCATGCAAATTCGAAAAAACGACAGACGACCTCAACATGATCCAACAGCGAAAGGGAGAGTCCCTTCGAAGCTATGTCTCGCGATTTAAAACAAGAGAGAATAGATATCCCAAACCTCCATCAGCCGACGGCAGTGGAGGCATTCAAGAATGGCTTGCAGGCGGACAACAGCCTCTATAAGAAGTTGACGAAAAATCGGTGTTACACTATGGATGAGGCTTTGACGAGAGCCCGGACGGAGATCAGATGGGAAGAAGATAGAAGGAACACGAGTAGGGAAAGACCTTCTAATAGTCGGGAGAAGGGAGTAGGCCCATTCAGGCGACCGAAGGAGTCTGTTAAGAGAAGCATACAATCTCCCGACCGAAGGCCATATCGTCCGAAGGATTCCCGACCTTACGACAGGATGCCCAACCATAGGCCTGTTACTTCCGAAAGAAGAGAAGGCACCTCAAACGTCGCCTCGTGTCTCCCAGACTACAACTTCACGGTCTCACCGGGAGAACTAGTCTCAGTCCTCAGGAAAATGGGAAATGAAGTCAAGTGGCCTCCTCGGTCGAGGGACAATTCGGGGAAGAAGGATACCAGCAGATGGTGTGAATTCCATCGAGATTACGGCCACACGACGGTCGATTGCATCGCTTTGAGATTAGAGGTCCTAGAGCTGTTAAACAAAGGACATTTGAGGGATTTGTTGACTGAGAAGGGAAAAACTACCTTGGCTCGGAGGGAAGATCGAACGGAGGCTCCAGTACCGCCTCCAATCAATAACACATTCAATATCATTTCAGGAGGTTCAGAAGTGAGTGGGGTTTCGTATTCGGCGGCGAAGCGACAGACGAGGATGATTTCCTCCCTCGTCTCTGACCATGAACGAGCTGTTTCGGGAGGCCACACCGGCTTGGTGATCGAATTCTCGGACGACCAATTGTCTAGCCTCGCCAACCCACACCACGATGCCTTAGTGATATCCCTTCAAGTGGCCAACTTTATGGTCAAGAGGGTATTGGTTGACACCGAGTCATCCGCCAATATTATCTTTTGGTCAGCACTCAGTGATATGGGAGGGGGGACAAAGAAAATGAGCCGACGGTCTACTGCTTTGATCAGATTCAGTGGGGAGCAGAAGTTCACAATGGGCGAGATTTGTCTTCCAGTATATGCAGGAGGGGTGAACAAGATGGTTACGTTCTTGGTCCTAGATTTCTCGTCAGCCTACAACATAATAATGGGACGACCGTGGATACATGAGATACAAGCTGTTTCCTCCACGTACCACCAAGTGCTGAAGTTTCCAACTGAGTGGGGGGGGGGTCTAGGAGATTAGAGGAGATCAACTTGCTTTGAGGGCGTGCTATCAGACGACCTTGAAGCCCAAAACTCAGTCGGCATAGCAATTACATGAGGGATCTCGTCGAATGAATGTAAACGAACCAAAGGTAGAGGAACTCGACGAAATCCAAATTCATCCACAATTCCCAGATCACAAGACCCGAATTGGAGCCGACCTGGAACCACAGTTGCGAGTAAAGTTATTAGAGTTCCTCCAGATGCACCATGATTGTTTCGCTTGGTCGCATGAAGATATGACAGGTATTGACCTAGAGTTGATGACGCATGAACTTCATGTGGACCCGTCCTTTCCGCCTGTCAAGCATAAGAGAAGGAAGTTTGCCCCAGAGAGGAACCGTGTAATTGACGAAGAAGTACAGACGCTGCTAGATAATGGGGCAGTTAGGGAAGTGCAGTACCCCGAGTGGCTGGCAAACGTCGTGGTCGTTCGGAAGAAGAATGGGAAATGGCGAGTTTGTATCGACTTCACCAACTTGAACAAAGCGTGCCCGAAAGATTCATTTCCCTTGCCGCATATAGATTCGCTAGTCGACGCGACATCTGGGCACGAGCTGTTGAGTTTCATTGACGCATACTCCGGCTACAATCAGATTCTGATGCATCCGAGTGATCAGGAGAAAACAGCTTTCATCACCAACAGGGGGATCTACTGTTATAAAGTGATGCTGTTTGGGTTGAAGAATGCCGGCGCTATTTACCAGCGTCTGGTTAACAAAATGTTCAGCCGACAGATTGGGACGACAATGGAGGTATATATCGATGACATGCTGGTGAAGTCTTTGCTAGCCGACTAGCACTTGGAACATCTAGAGGAAGCTTTCGGAGTTATGAAGAAGTATGTGATGAAGCTTAAACCGACCAAATGCGCCTTCGGGGTAGCGTCGGGAAAATTCCTAGGGTATCTGGTCACACGGCGAGGAATTGAAGCCAATCCGGAACAGATAAAGTCTATTCTCAACATCCCATCACCGTCGAATCAGAAAGAGGTCATGCGGCTTGCGGGGTGGATTGCTTCTCTCAACAGGTTCATTTCCAAGTCGACGGACAAGAGTTTTCTGTTCTTCGCCGCGCTTGGAAAGTCGAAGAAATTTGACTGGACTCAAGATTGCGAAAAATCCCTAACCAGATTGAAAGAGTACCTGACTACGCCCCCACTCCTATCCAAGCCACTCGACGGAGAGAGGTTGTACGTGTATCTTGGGGTTTCCCCTCAACCTGTCAGCGCGGTTCTAGTTAAGGAAGATGAAGGTTCACAGCATCCAGTCTACTATGTGAGCAAAGCCCTGCTTGATGCGGAGACACGGTATACTCAAATAGAACGACTGGTCTTAGCCTTGGTCATGGCAGCACAGAAACTCCGCCCTTACTTCCAAGGCCACCCAATCACTGTTCATTCCACTTATCCATTACGAAGCATCCTTCACAAGCCCGAGCTCTCTGGGAGACTGACTAAATGGGCTGTTGAACTCGGGGAATATGACATCACGTATCAATCACGAGTGGCCATCAGATCCCAAGCGCTGGCAGATTTCGTGGCGGATTTCGGTCCTGGTATGCGAATAGAATAGGAGAATGAATTGCTTACTGTCGACTCGGCTACGGTATGGAAACTAGCAGTGGATGGGTCGTTCAGCAGTCGAGGTTCTGGGTTAGGAGTAGTAATCACCACACCTGAATGAGACTTAATTCAACAAGCTTTCAAGTGTGGCTTTCAGGCTACGAACAATGAAGCGGAATATGAAGCACTGATCGCCGGATTAGAATTACTCAAGGAATTGGGGGTAAAAATGGTGGAAACGACGTCCGATTCACAACTCATTGTCAATCAACTTCAAGGAACTTACCAGGCCAGAGGAGCACAGATGGCGGCATACTTATCCAGGGTGAAGAATGTCCAAGTGGCTTTCGAATCTTTCAAGATCTCGCAAATCCCAAGGATTCAGAATACCCATGCAGATGCCTTGGCAACACTCGGCTCGACACTGCAGGAAGGAAAAATCCAAGCCATCCCCGTGACATATCTGCGGTGGCCCGCCATTGTAAAGACCGTAGCAAACACCGTTTCTCACCTCACGGAAAATCAGATTTGGATGACTCCCTTGGTCGAATATCTGGGAGCTGGAACACTTCCAACAGATAAAACTGCTGCCCGAAGAGTGAAGCAACAAGCTGCGAAGTTTGTCCTACACGACAGTCAGCTTTTAAGAAGGTCAGTCGGCGGCCCGTACCTTAAGTGTCTTTCCCCTGAAGAGGCTCAATATGTTTTGGCCGAGTTGGATGAGGGGTAATGTGGAAATCACTCGGGCGGAAGGAGTCTTGCATGTCGAACCCATACTGCTGGGTATTACTGGCCAACTATGCGAGCCGACGCGGCAGCTTATGCTAGAAATTGTGAAAAGTGCCAAAGATTCGCACCAGCCTCCAGATTATCTCCCGGAAAACTCAACCCTACCCTGGCTCCGTGGCCATTCATGAAGTGGGGAATGGACATTGTCGGGAAGCTACCAGTCGCCCCAGGGCAACGAGTCTACATGCTCGTCCTGACTGATTACTACACCAAGTGGATTGAAGCTGAAGCTTTTGCTAGGGTGAGAGATCGGGAGGTGCAAGGATTCATCTGGAAGAATATCGTTTGTCGCTTCGGCATACCGAGGGAGATTGTCACGGACAATGGTTCTTAATTCATCAGTCATCGTTTCCAAGATTTTTGCAAGACATGGGGGATCAGACTCAGCTTTTCCACTCCACGCTATCATCAAGCGAATGGGCAAGCTGAATCTTCTAATAAAACGTTGATGACCACGCTGAAGAAAAGGTTGGAGAAGACGAAAGGAGCATGGGCAGACGAACTCCCTGGAGTGCTATGGGAGTATCGAACGACAGTAAGGTCCTCGACTGGAGAAACACCCTTCTCCATGACCTTCGGAACATAAGCCGTCATTCCGACTGATGTTGGGGTACCGTCGCCACGATACCAGTGCGCCAATGAAGAAACAAACCAACAGCTTATGACCGAGGCACTCGACACTGTAGATGCTGGATTTCGGCCGAGGTCCACAATCAGAATTTGTAGGTTGGGGGCATCAGCGATCCTGCAAAACAAAGGTAGAGTGAGCGGGAGGAGACTCCCCACCGGTGTGGTGGGTGCCGGGGGCACTCCGACGCTCAAGTCAGTAGTATGAAATGAGCAGTAAATATGTTAAATGTGAAAGCAAGGTTTAATATTACCATGACATTCTTGGGTGGCCGTGAGGGCGGAATGAAGTGTTTAAGAAATGAGAAGCTCTGAGAGCTTGTGTCAGAGAGCAGAAGCTGTAAGAGAGAAGTCAGGCTTGCTCTCTCTCTTGTTTCTCGAATTGTGTTGTAATTTATAGATAAAGATGAGTGACTTTAGCAGCTGGCATAAGTCCCACAATGTGCTAAGATATCACTATTTAATGATCAAAGTGGAGCAATATAATTATGTTTAGGGTAAGTGGGGAATGTTAGGTAAGGTCTTGGCTTTACGTGTGGATTCTTTATCTGCTAGTGGAATAAGGGTTTTCTTGGGCTTTACCTTGGGCTTCCCGATATTCAGCATCTCTATCCATGGACTTATCTGATATTGGGTTTGATTTGGAAAGACAATTTTACCTCTGGCCCAAATTTGGCACGTACAGTTTGTCCCCTACTCTCTAAGTCAAGAGTCCTTGACTTGGAGAGTATTTCTGTACATGTCGAATGAAACAAGATGTAAGAGTACCTGTCAAGAATGCATAGTTCATTTTTCATACGACAGAGTGAATTCAATATCTTTTGGACTAAGAGTAGTCCAAGTCTTCAATTTTGCTTGACATTTAGTTGTGGGGAATGTCCCCGGTCGACTGAATCAGATGAAAGTTTAGGAAAATCCTCATACTATGGGTCAAAGGACCGGAGGAATCTACAATGTATTCTGACCAGATGAAGGCCATGTCTTCAACTTGACTCTACAAGAGCTAATGGGGGATGTCCCCGGTCGACTGAACCAGATGAAGGTCAGGATAATCCCCATACTACGGGTCAAATGACCAGAGAAATTTACAATATCGTCTGACCAGATGAAGGTCAGGTCTTCAACTTGACTCTACATGAGCCAATGGGGGATGTCCCCGGTCGACTGAACCAGATGAAAGTAAGGATAATCCCCATACTACGGGTCAAAGGACCAGGGGAATTTACAATATCGTCTGACCAGATGAAGGTCAGGTCTTCAACTTGACTCTACATGAGCCAACGTGGGATGTCCCCGGTCGACTGAACCAGATGGAGGTCAGGATAATCCCCATACTACGGGTCAAAGGACCAGGGGAATTTACAATGTCTTCTGGACCAGATGAAGGTCATATATTGACTCTACTTGAGCCATGGGGAATGTTCCCAGTCGACTGAACCAGACGAAGGTTCAGGATAATCTCCATACTACTAGTCATGGACCAGTGGAGTTTACAATGTCGTCTGACCAGATGAAGGTCAGGTCTTCAACTTGACTCTACATGAGCCAACGGGGGATGTCCCCGGTCGACTGAACCAGATGGAGGTCAGGATAATCCCCATACTACGGGTCAAAGGACCAGGGGAATTTACAATGTCTTCTGGACCAGATGAAGGTCATATATTGACTCTACTTGAGCCATGGGGAATGTTCCCAGTCGACTGAACCAGACGAAGGTTCAGGATAATCTCCATACTACTAGTCATGGACCAGTGGAGTTTACAATGTCGTCTGACCAGATGAAGGTCATATATTGACTCTACTTGAGCCATGGGGAATGTCCCCAGTCGACTGAACCATAAGACGGTTCATGTCTTACATTTGACTCTACATGAGCCATGGGGAATGTTCCCAGTCGACTGAACCTGATGAAGGTTAGGATGTATGGATATAGTGTGGAATGAGGTCATTAACAAGTTTCAAGCTTTGGGCGTGTTGATGTGGAATGAGATTACATCAAGTCTCAAGTCATACATGCGTAGTAGTATCTATTACAATTCCCAAGCTACATACTAGATGATGTCGACTGGGATTCATATCATATATCAAGACATGCAAGTATAGTAACTATAATAATTCCCAAGCTACATACTAGATGATGTCGACTGGGATTCATATCATATATCAAGACATGCAAGTGTAGTAACTATAATAATTCCCAAGCTACATACTAGATGATGTCGACTGGGATTCATATTATATCTCAAGACATGCAAGTGTGAGATCGACAACAAGTCCCAAACTACACACATGTGGATGTCGAATGAGACACATATCAAGCTCGAAGCCATACACACAAGGATCCACAACAAGTCCCAAGCTACACACATGTGGATGTCGAATGGGACAAACATAAAGCATCAAGCCATACACATAGGATCCACAACAAGTCTCAAGCTACATATTGTAATATCTATTGGGTCAAACATCAAGCATCAAGCCATACACACAAAGGATCCACAACAAGTCCCAAGCTACACACATGTGGATGTCGAATGGGACAAACATAAAGCATCAAGCCATACACATAGGATCCACAAGAAGTCCCAAGCTACACACATGTAGATGTCGATTGGGACAAATTGACTTGATGAAAGTCTATCAAGGTTATTACTCATTCAATTGATGATGATTTATAAGACTACGGTCGAATGAAATTTATGAAAGTTCAAAGAATTCATCACTCACTCTCCTAGACCTGATGAAGGTTCATGAGACCACAATAGATAAACTTGATGAAAGCCATCAATGTCGCCCCCATTCTACGAGACTACGGTCGAATGAACTTTATGAATGGACTTTCCAAAGAGCTATGGTCGAATGAACATGATGAAGGTCCATGTGAATCTTCATTCTTCCTGACCTGATGAAGGTCAGGAGACTATGGTCGAATGAACCTGATGGAAAGTATAAATGAATCTTCATTCTACCAATCTCTGATACTACTGTCGAATGAAAATGACAAAGGTCCCTGAGACGCGGTCGAATGAAAATAATGAATGTCTATGAGAATCACCATTCTACTAGACCTGATGAAGGTCCATGAAGCTATGGTCGAATGAACTTGATGGAATAACTAAATGAATCTTCATTCTACCAATCAATGATGTTACTGTCGAATGGAAATGACAAAGGTCCATGAGACACGGTCGAATGAACTTGAAGAATATCTGTCAAGGTCATCACTCTTCACACTTCTACGATACTACTGTCAAATGGAGTTTGTCGAATGGACTTGATGAAAGTCCAAAGAAGTCATCACTAACTATACTAGACCTGAAGAATGTCTAGGATGCTACAATGGAATGAACTTGATGAAAGTCATCATTACTCATTCTCCTATGAGACTACTGTCGACTGGTCCTGTCGAATGGACTTGATGGAAGTCCAAGGGGGTCATGGTCGAATGAACCTGATGAAGGTCCATGAGAATCTTCATTCTACCTCTCCATGAGACTACGGTTGAATGAACATGTAGTATGGACTTGATGACTGTTTATCAAGGTCATCACTTACTATACTAGACCTGAAGAATGTCTATGATACTACAGTGGAATAAATTGATGAAAGTCATCACTCCTCACTCTTCTATGAGACTACTGTCGACTGGACTTGGTGGAAGTCCAAGGAGCAATGGTCGAATGAACCTGATGAAGGTCCATGAAAGTCTACACACTCCACTATACCTAATGGGGGTATATGGGAGTTTACTCCTCCCGACCTGATGAAGGTCAAAGTAAAGTTTACTCACCCATTATACCTGATGAAGGTACATGAGAATCTTCATTCTACCTCTCCATGAGACTACGGTTGAATGAACATGTAGTATGGACTTGATGACTGTATATCAAGGTCATCACTTACTACACTAGACCTGAAGAAGTTCTAGAATGCTACAATGGAATAAATTGATGAAAGTCACACAGAATTTCCATACTACCTAACTTGATAAAGGTTGGTCGATTGGACCTAAAAGAGGTCTAAGAAAGTTCTTCATTTGACTAGGCATGTTAATAGATTCCCTATGTAGTCTCGAGTTGGTGTAATTAATGTAGCATGAAGAAGATAACTAACCTTTGATTTAGTCTGGAGGAGTTGACAATCATTCCAAGTAGTCTAGGAGAGATGGGAGTTTTCCATGTAGCCTGAAGTGGATAGCCATCGACCTTGTCGTATGGAGAATAGTTTTGTTGTTTGGCTTTGTGTTCATGCTCCACATACACCTTTCATATAATCATTCCATGCTACAAGTGAAGGTGCTCGTATGTAGAGTCAAAAAAGCCAAGCCAAAGCACCCAATGAATCACGTGAATATGCTTATATGTAGACTTAAAAAATCCAAAAATAAAAATGAAAGAAACTACAAGTATGAAACACAAGCGAGAGTTGAATGTTTAGTGGTCGATTGGTAGGTCCAAAAATGGGTTATGCAAGTCATGAAAGCCAACATGTATTGTGCTTGTATGGTTGTGTTAATGGAGGTGTGTATGTTGGCTGGGCCATACATGGTTTGTCTCTTTCTGTATGGAGTGTAGCATGGGATTTTCAAGGTGATGGGTGATAAACTTACATCTTTTGTAGGCATATGATGTTTATGCATATGGGATGGTTCGTGAAAAGAGAGGTATTATTTCCACTATACTTATCTGATGGTTTTCCAAAATCAGAATATCTTGTAGTGTCGAATGGGACCTGGTCATTTAAAATCAAGTTGGATCCCATATGTCTTGGCATGTGCATGGTGTTTTGTCGAATGGACCACTTCTCATTTGCATGTGGCTTTGTCGAGTGAACCTCACAATCATCTATTCTTTGAATGTAATTTTACAAAGATGATCTGGCGGGTGGTTTTGGCAGAAAAAAAAAGATTCACTGGCCTTTGATGGATTGGAAAAGCTTCCTCAGCTTGGCAGTAGAGAAGTTGACTTGTGAGCTGCAATGGCTGGAATATCTTTAGCTTCACTCCCAAAAGGCTCCCCCTGATTCAATTAAGCAAGCATGGGGGCTTTGATGATTTGAAGGTCTTGTTCCCGGATTCAGGTCTGGTTTATATGGTAGACAATGACCATTTTTTTTATGTAGTCTCATGGGTTTGGTTGCTTTGCTCGACTTTCACCTTTTCTCATTGTAGACTGGCTTTCTTACAGTTTAAGTTTGTTTATGGACTACATGTGGCAGAATGCTTTCTTTGAGTGTAGATTGGAGAGAATTACTCCAACATTTCGTTTCACATCGAATATGTGACTTGTTGTGAAGGGTCGGCTGGTGAAATATGACGGCTTTTTTGGTGATTAAGTGGATGATTGTTTGGTGGTGAATTTTCACTTGCCATGTTCTTGAATGCTCCTAAGAGATTGGGTTGATAAGATAGTTGAAATGACTTGTAGCCTCACACCTTTGAGTGGCCGGAGAATGAATTATGTTCCAAATACCATTGGAGATTAGTACTGGAGTTTTACATGGATCAATTTACATCTTCCATTGATCGTAACTGTTTTGTATAGTGGCTGATTATGCCACCACATGATCCGGTGTCTGTTTGCAAGGATTGTAGACTGAGTGGTTTTTGCTTGCTATGAATCGCTAAGGCCCCAGGGTGGGCGCCAAATTGTGGATGCTGGATTTCGGCCGAGGTCCACAATCAGAATTTGTAGGTTGGGGGCATCAGCGATCCTGCAAAACAAAGGTAGAGTGAGCGGGAGGAGACTCCCCACCGGTGTGGTGGGTGCCGGGGGCACTCCGACGCTCAAGTCAGTAGTATGAAATGAGCAGTAAATATGTTAAATGTGAAAGCAAGGTTTACTATTACCATGACATTCTTTGGGTGGCCGTGAGGGCGGAATGAAGTGTTTAAGAAATGAGAAGCTCTGAGAGCTTGTGTCAGAGAGCAGAAGCTGTAAGAGAGAAGTCAGGCTTGCTCTCTCTCTTGTTTCTCGAATTGTGTTGTAATTTATAGATAAAGATGAGTGACTTTAGCAGCTGGCATAAGTCCCACAATGTGCTAAGATATCACTATTTAATGATCAAAGTGGAGCAATATAATTATGTTTAGGGTAAGTGGGGAATGTTAGGTAAGGTCTTGGCTTTACGTGTGGATTCTTTATCTGCTAGTGGAATAAGGTTTTCTTGGGCTTTACCTTGGGCTTCCCGTTATTCAGCATCTCTATCCATGGACTTATCTGATATTGGGTTTGATTTGGAAAGACAATTTTACCTCTGGCCCAAATTTGGCACGTACAGATTGTGGATGCTGGATTTCGGCCGAGGTCCACAATCAGAATTTGTAGGTTGGGGGCATCAGCGATCCTGCAAAACAAAGGTAGAGTGAGCGGGAGGAGACTCCCCACCGGTGTGGTGGGTGCGGGGGCACTCCGACGCTCAAGTCAGTAGTATGAAATGAGCAGTAAATATGTTAAATGTGAAAGCAAGGTTTACTATTACCATGACATTCTTTGGGTGGCCGTGAGGGCGGAATGAAGTGTTTAAGAAATGAGAAGCTCTGAGAGCTTGTGTCAGAGAGCAGAAGCTGTAAGAGAGAAGTCAGGCTTGCTCTCTCTCTTGTTTCTCGAATTGTGTTGTAATTTATAGATAAAGATGAGTGACTTTAGCAGCTGGCATAAGTCCCACAATGTGCTAAGATATCACTATTTAATGATCAAAGTGGAGCAATATAATTATGTTTAGGGTAAGTGGGGAATGTTAGGTAAGGTCTTGGCTTTACGTGTGGATTCTTTATCTGCTAGTGGAATAAGGGTTTTCTTGGGCTTTACCTTGGGCTTCCCGATATTCAGCATCTCTATCCATGGACTTATCTGATATTGGGCTTGATTTGGAAAGACAATTTTACCTCTGGCCCAAATTTGGCACGTACAGTTTGTCCCCTACTCTCTAAGTCAAGAGTCCTTGACTTGGAGAGTATTTCTGTACATGTCGAATGAAACAAGATGTAAGAGTACCTGTCAAGAATGCATAGTTCATTTTTCATACGACAGAGTGAATTCAATATCTTTTGGACTAAGAGTAGTCCAAGTCTTCAATTTTGCTTGACATTTAGTTGTGGGGAATGTTAGGTAAGGTCTTGGCTTTACGTGTGGATTCTTTATCTGCTAGTGGAATAAGGGTTTTCTTGGGCTTTACCTTGGGCTTTCTGGTATTTAACATTTCTGTCCATGGACTTATCTGATATTGGGTTTGATTTGGAAAGACAATTTTACCTCTGGCCCAAATTTGGCACGTACAGACACCATTGAAGAGTTGAGAGAGAATGCGTCCGTCAGACTTGCAGCCTGCCGACGGAAGATGTGCAAATACTTCAACAAGAACGTAAGATATAGAACCTTCAAGGAAGGCGATTGGGTCCTTCGACGAGTCTTCTAGAATACAAATGATGCAAATGACGGAAAACTGGGACCCACTTGGGAAGGCCCGTACATTATCAAAAAAGTGGTGGGCCACGGAGCCTACAGGTTGGAAAAAGAGGATGAGAGTCGAGTCCAGAACAGCTGGAATGCCCTCCACCTCAAGAAGTTTTATCGATGATCTCAATACATCACCATCGCCCAATAAGAAATTAAGCGTTCAACTCGCTATTGTTTGATGTTGTTTAATACCCGTTTTGTTTTAATTTTTACTTAAACGATTTTGAAATTAATAACATGGTTTACATTCCTTAACTCAGTTTAGTAGAAGCATTGAATAAGTGCGACTCCAAGCGGCAATCATAAAAATTAATCTCCAAGCGAGAACAGAAAGTTACATTCACGAATCAAAATATTAGTTTGTACAAAGTTTGGAATACAACAACATTCCTAGCCAAAAAAAAAAAGCATTACAGAGGAGGATCTGCGATAATCAATCTTCTGGCCTATCAACAGGCCGGTTGGGTCGACTGGATTTGCAGGGTGGCCAATCTCCGTCACAGGCTCCACCGGTGGGGTCTCAGTCGCCTCTTCCATGATATCAACCGTCCCGGCCTCCCCAGCAGTCGCCCTTTCGGTCGCCTCAATGGAGCTTACTTCCTGGCTCCCATCGACCTCGGTTTCCTCTACTGACAAAGAGAGACCGGCTTCCAACCTTTCCCCCAAGGCCATCCATTTCCTAGGGTTCCACGAGCTGTGCTCCCCCGAAAAATATTCTTTCATGAGCTGGCTCCTGTCTTTTATCATTGCTTCCATCGCCACTCCCTCCAGTCGATCTAGCAGTTCAATCTTTTGACTTTCCAACACCTCGATGCTTCCATTTGCCACCCCAGCTCAGAGGTTGTCGCTTCCAACTTGGTTTTCGAGGCCGCAGCTTCGTTTTCGGCTTCAAGCATCCTTCCCCTGGATTCCTCGGAAGCGGTTTTGGCTTCAGCCAACTCTTTCCTAAGGGCCGCGTTCGACTTCTCCAAATCTTTGGCTTTCCTCAGGCTTGCCTCGACATACCTCTGCTGAAAGATTGCATACTCCAGAGTCTGACACATTTCAATAATCCAAGTTAACCGATTGTTCCACCATAAAGTATTCAAATGCAGAGTAGAGTCCATACCTCGTAGTTCCTTGCAACAGCCTTCTTAGCGGACTCCAAAGGCCCCAAGGTAAGCATCCGGCTTTCGTCTTCTTCTAAAAGCAGCCCATCGGCGAACTGTGATAGGCTGGAGGGATCCGACATGATAGTCGTGCTCCTTGGAATTTTGATCACGACATTCTCCAAGTCTTTGTCGATGTCGGGCAACTGCTTCCTCTTCTTTGTAGACTGCCCAGACCCAGCCGACGCTTTGGTACCCTTCTCAGTAGCCACGATGGCTTGCGATTCTTTTCTTATAGACTGGGACTCAGGGACAAGACCAGACTCTACCCCATTAGTTTTCTTCTTCTTCATTCGTTCCAGCATTTCTTCGACCGATGGGAGTTTGAATTGGCTCATCCTTTTTACTACGCATAAAATTTCCTCCGGGGTTAGAATCCACAAAAACAAACACCCTTCGTGAACGACCCGATTCGCCCAGATAATGAGTAAGACTGTCAGAATATTTGTTGTCAAGGGCAAAGGGGTACCTTCAGGACCAAAATGGACTTCCTTCCACAATGGTGTCAGTCTTAACCTCCTTTCAGCCAACACCACCTTCCAATTCCTCTTAGCCGGAGTGAGACTTAGAATATAGTTTGTGTTCGCCACGACCCCTGGTGTCACGTCGAAGCTACGGTTGAAGTTGGAACCTGCGAAACGAACAACATGAGAACATTAGAGACGTGTTAAATCAGTATTCGAGGAGACAATGCTATCAACACTCACTCGATATTTCCCAGTATTCAGGAATTCTACAAGCCCCAGTCGACCCAAACACTCCCTCTCCTCTAACAAAAAAATATGTTTTCTGCCACCCCCCTCTATCATTAGAAGTCAATCCGGATACAAGGTGTTCCATATTCTGTCGAAGGAACAAGTGGTATCTGCCCTTCTCGACCACATGCTCCTTCATATAATAAGTGTAGAGCAAATCCCTTACCCCAAATCTAATCCCTAACTCATAGGCTAAGACTTCAATCGACATGCAGACCCTCCATGTGTTCGGCATAAGTTGTGAAGGGGCTATTCTATAGTGATCAAGCACTTCCCATACGAGTCTTGGGATTGGGAACCTAAACCCGTCGGAGAAGGGACGCTCATAGAACCCGATCCAGCCGGGAATTTTGAAGTCGATTCGCTCATGTGATAAAGGCAGTCTGACTCGAACCGACTCAGGAAACATGTACTTTATCTTGATTTCCCTCATGAATTGCTTAGTGATTCGACTCTGGGGATTTTTGGTCAGAAGGTTCGTTGGTTCGCTTGTACTAGGAACTCCTGACTCAGAAGGAACGATACGTAGGGGCGGCACATCTTTGGGTATTCCAGGGGGAATTCCAACCGACGCGACAGTCAGCTCTTCCCCCCACTCCCTTGAAGTTCCTTCTCCAGATCCATCAAGAGGTGGAACCGTTTGTAAAGGCGAGCCTCATATATTTCCATGGATGAATCCTCTGTACTTGAGAACGCTTCAGACGACATTTTTGTGTTTCAGTCTACAAACAACGAATCAACCTAAAACCATCATGTCAGAGGATCAAATCTAGGCTACACACAAACACAATCTAAATTTTTGCTATGACTCATACGGATTGAAATCTTAAATCCAGCGAAGAACAGCTTGAAGATTCCTAAGAACAGTTTGAAGATTCTAAGAACTAGAGGAAGGGAGAGAAGAATACCTTAAATCGCGAGGAGAACCCTTCAAACTTGCGACCCGAGAGAGGAATGACTTGAATGAAGTGAATGAGAACGCTCACGCCATTTTATAGTCTTACGCACAGTGACCCCTCGATTTCCCGCCAAAAAGATCATCGAAGATATCACCGCATTAATGGCAGGTGGAGAAATCGAGGAACACGAGAGGGTAACCACAATAGAGGCTTAGTCGGTCGGACCTGCGGGGCCCATCTAAAATGGACTGTACAGTTAGGGACCTAACTAGAAATGAACGAGTTGTCCACTTAACCCCAACCGGGCAAATATCATTGAGCCTCCTCTGGTCCAGACGACACACTGCCTCGACTTGGTCCCTCTTTGAAACCAAACGGGCGGTAAACTTCCTGGACCCAACGAGTCCAGTCGACTAGGGAACAATCCCCACTGACTCACTACGAGTCAAGTCAAAGGCATGAATCATGCATGTCGTATAACTTAAACTTCCTGGACCCAACGAGTCCAGTCGACTAGTAGACAATCCCCACTGACTCACTACGAGTCAAGTCAAAGGCATGAATCACGCATGTCGTATAACTTAAACTTCCTGGACCCAACGAGTCCAGTCGACTAGTGGACAATCCCCACTGACTCACTACGAGTCAAGTCGAAGGCATGAATTACGCATGTCGTATGAGTTAAACTTATTGGACCAAAACTAGTCCAGTCGACTAGTGGACAATCCCCACTGACTCACTACGAGTCAAGTCGAAGGCATGAATTACGCATGTCGTATGAGTTAAACTTCTTGGACCCAACGAGTCCAGTCGACTAGTGGACAATCCCCATTGACTCACTACGAGTCAAGTCGAAGGCATGAATTACGCATGTCGTATGAGTTAAACTTCTTGGACCAAAACAAGTCCAGTCGACTAGGGGACACTCCCCACGGACTCACATCAAGTCAAGTCAAAGACATGGATTACACATGTCGTGTGACTTACAACTTCCCGGTCTCGTCAAGACTAGTCGATCGGCGACATCCCTCACGGACTCGTATCGGGTCAGGTTGTAAATATGGAACACACATATGGCGAGTGGCTTTCACCTACGTAGTATGGCTTCGACCCAAGCGACACAAACGCCAAGTACTCTCCAAGCCAGAGACTCCTTGACTTAGAGAGTATGAGACAAACTGTATGGGCCAAATTTGGTCCAAGGGTAATTTCGTCCTTTCGCCTAAGGCCCACTGTTAAGTATGCCCCTGAGATTCCGTAACCGAACCCAGAGAGATTCTATACGGGCCCAGGCCCAATGAGTTGCAACATCTATAACCAAAAAACCTTCCAAAGGCCAGTCCACTTAATGTCGAACCGTTTCAGCCTACCAACAGACAACTGCACTAAATACCCCTCATAAAGTCACGATCGTAACTGACCCCCAACGAACAAGAAATTAAGGAGCAGTAAATGCACGAGCTCCCTTGGAAGCGTGTATATAAACGAAGACATGGAGAAGAGAAAGGGGTTCCCATTTCTTGCATAGCTCAAGATTACTCTTTCCATAGCTCCCTAAACCCCTCATTCACCCCCTCACGGCATCTGACAGAGTCCAAGGTAGCGCACTTATCCTTGACCTCCAATCTACCTCATCATTCGCTCATTTACTGACTTGGGCGTCGAAGTGTCTTCGGCACCCACCACACCGGTGGGCAGTATCTCCACGCTCACCCTACTTCCCTTGTTTTGCAGGATCGCCAGTGCCCCCTTACGAAATCTTAATTGTAGGCCTCGGTGAAAATCAGCGTCTACAATAGCTAAATGAAACATTTTTGCTAATAAAAACTCTGTAAAATAATATTACAATTACTGTAGTTGGTCAACTTAAGAAGCACAAGTTTTTTTTTTATCCCCAAAGACAGTTCAATTGGCTTAATTCTTACCGTGTAAGTAAAAGATCATGAATTCAAATTATAAGAGATACGCTTAATTTAGAATTTTGGTGGAATTGAGGTACAATATATAAAAAATAAACCCAGACATTCTTTAAAAATAATAATAATAATAATAATAATAATAATAACTCAAAAGAAGCACAAAAATTATCTACACCAATTAAATCATATGATGGGTTTGTGTATAATCAAATTACAATTGAGTTGTTTGTACAATTCAAACAATAAAATCAAATTCCTCTTACCAAACACCTCCTTGTAGTTTAAGGGAAAAAAATAATAATAGACTACAAATATAGCTTAAAATATTGTATATGATGTTGGTAAAACCTCTTTTGTTGGAAACAAGAGGTATGTGATTTGAATTCCGCTTATATGATGGATGAATGAGGAATTGTTTTTTTTTTTTTTATGTTAAAAAAAAAAGGCAATCCGTATTATTATTATTATTATTATTATTATTATTATTATTATATTATTATTATTATTAGGGTTATTCATTATCAACAAAGTTTAATTGAAAATCAACAGCAAATCACTCCAACAACCATTTGAGCTATTTTGCGAGTAATCGGAAATAATCATGGATGAATCGGAAATTAATCGAGAAGAGTAATGTTAGATATTTCCTATGACTGGATTTTTTTTTTTTTTTTTTTTTTTTTAAAAAAAAAAAAAAAAAAAAAAAAAAAGCTTGTCCGTCCAACGAAGGGAGTGATGGGTTGATGTGAAATAAATTGTGTGATTAAAGTGGTTTTCCCCAGAGGATAAAACATAGAAATATATGGCGTATATAAATGGTTAGGCAGTCCACATCAATCCCAGGATTAGAATTATTTGGTCCCCACATCATGAATTTAATTTTTGACTTTGTGAATTTTGATTGCTACTTGCTAGCTGGCTTATTATATATCTATGTAGATTAAATAAACAAATATCTTTGAAATTAACTATATTTTATTTGCCTACAAATTTTTAAGCTAAGACTGAATTTAATATTATTCAATAAAAGTCACTCCAGTAAAGAAAATATAGTTCTATAACATGAAACTCTTTGAATTTTGGGATTATTATTGTTAATATTTGGTCATGATTATTGGATGATCATGATTCTTGGATGATAGTCCTTGATATAAATTAATTAATTATACATTCTCTTTGGGACTTTCTATTATCTTTCCATCTACTTTCTACATATTTTAATGGGAAAATGAAGGTTCGACCCCAAATTTAGAAAAAATAAATGGATATAAAACCATTTAATATCTCGAAAAAGACATATAGGCTCTTATTTCTGAATATAATTTATTTGTTTTAAAAGTTAAATGATTAATATTATTCATTTATATAAAAATAAAAATGACATGTGAGAATGGATAATAAATATATTAAATTATATTTTTTCATCTAAAATAATAAAATTTATTAACGGGTCTGTATGTCTTTTTTGAAATATCAGAAGATTTTATGTCTGTTTCTGTAACGTTGGGTCTAAGCTCTTGGATGCAACTCTAATGCAATCGTTATTGCTTTCGAAGTGGTTGTGAACAAAAATTGAGTTCATATTTGGCTTCAAAGAGATTCTGCAGCAGTGAATGAAATTGTATTTGTTGATGGTGAATTTTCGTTTAAAGGGAAAAATCACTCAAACAATCATCCCTTAATTGTGAATTTATTTGGTTTGAGGAACAAATGCAAACTTATCAAAATATGAGAAAATACATAGACAAAACAGAGGATTTAACGTGATCGATCCAACCTACGCTCACGGGCACAGAGGAGAGTAAAGCTTTATTAACGTGGTCAGTTTTGACCGATTTGCACCAATTTTCTCGCACCCTCAAGTTTCGGCTCTTCTTTTTTTCAAGTTATGTCTGGATAAAAAAATTTCCCTCCTCTTTTTCCCACAACCTTCCTTTCGGTACGGCTCCGGTGACGACTATGGATCTCATTTAATGGGCACTTCTCTTCCCATTTTCAGCTTCTTCTTCTACTCCGGCGACTCTTTCATCTTGCTATCTCCTCTCTCATTTGGCTGGGGCCTGCTCCTCTTGCCCCCCTTTTCCAACTTTTCCAGCTCTTCCATCATGGCCTTCATAAAGACCTGAGTTGCTTCTCTCTCTTTCCGAGCTTCCTCTATTTCTCTTCGCATGGTTTCCTCCATTTTCTCCATCCACTCCCAGGGGTAATTCGGAAAAACCACTTCTCGAACAATCATCTCTCAACAGTGAATTTGTTTGGTTTGAGGACCAAATATAAACTTATCAAAAGATGAGAAAACACATAGACAAAACAGATGATTTAACATAGTTCGGTGGAATGGATCAAACTTACGTCCACGGGCACAAAGGAGAAGAGAGCTTTATTAACGTGGTTGGTTTTGACCGACCTGCACCAATTTTCTCACCCTCAAGTTTCTTGCCCTTTTTTTTTCAAGTTATGACTGGATAAAATTTTGCCCTCCCCTCTACAATGAACTATTTACCCCTTTATATACTAAAGCAAATTCAACTGTTACACTATCTTTATGACGTCAGCCACGTGGTCCTGCCAGCGCTGCATAGGCTCTCTGCCCCAATTACTCAGCAGAACATAGCCCAACCGCCTGACATACCTACTCTCTGCCGTCTGCTGTTCATTTAATAATCACACTTTTGGTAACTGTCATACGCTACCTCACACTGTCAACCTAAACCTCAACCACTCCCACACGGTAACTTGTGCCAGAAGATAAACCTGCAACCTCCCCCAATCACATCTGCAAGTTCCCATGCAGGACTCACGTCACTTGGACCTAACCATACCGTTACCGATCTGACCCGCCCTACCAGGTCGGGAACTGAAATAACATCCATCATGCTTTCCCGAGCTGACAGGTCAAGTCAGTCTCGAGACATTAACTTCATTCACTTCTCTAAATATCTTCACTCCTCGGGTCGAGCCTGACGTTACTGTTCCTTGTGCTCGGGCCCTTGAACCTTGAGAGTGAAAATCCCTTTTATACCCTCCTTACTTTGCTTGGGATCCTTGGGTTTAAAAAAAATCACCATCCACAGTATTAAAAGTACTTTAATAAGTTTTTAAGGTAATTGAA
Source organism: Zanthoxylum bungeanum (assembly GCA_019454045.1). Taxonomy (NCBI): domain Eukaryota; kingdom Viridiplantae; phylum Streptophyta; class Magnoliopsida; order Sapindales; family Rutaceae; genus Zanthoxylum; species Zanthoxylum bungeanum. The sequence goes on along the minus strand of SKCR01034808.1, from coordinate 85,100 downwards.
ATATTTTAATAATAGATTCAAAAATACTAATTAAATAACACACAAATCGACTCTATTATTCGCAGCAAATGTTCTCTCTGTTGCTGCATCGCAGTCATTTTTTAAACAGAAGATCGTGTTTCATACTTCCATTGGACCATTGCAGTCATTTTTCACACGAAGGAAATTTAATTGCAGACTAAAATTGATAGTGATGCATGAAAATGTTGACAACGTAAGTTCGTACATAATGATAATTGTGGAGTCATTTATGCTGAAATAGCTAAAGATAATCGAACTTTTCAAGTTTTAAAAATAAAATACTTTATAACTTACGGAACAATATGCAGAAACAAAGTTCTATTTACCATAGTCCATAGATGGAACTCAGTTGAAAGCCACCACAACATAAAAAAAAATGACAACAATTTGCGACAAAGAAGGATTAAAACTGATATTAAGATGTCCCATCACTTTCATTTTGCTTATTAAATCAACAGAAAAAAGATGCAACTTCAATTCATGTCACTTATTTATAGCTCAAGCTCCCTCACTGGTCCAAAGGAGTTACCTGTGCAGTAAGGGCTTGATTGATGCCAAAACAAATTTCAGAGAAGCCCTCTTCTTCTCTTGTAATCACCAACCGTCAAGGTCAAAGCATGTCTCCTCCCATCATTCTCCGGAACTTGGCATCCAACAGTTGCTTCTATCCTCTGCTTCCTTGCCATGAACCCTGCCAGCACTCCCTGAGGTCCACCATACTTCTTAAGTGTGATCAAGGAGATATCAAGCTCAAAGTCATGCAGCATATTTGACTCCGTCCCTTGATCAACAGGAGCAAGTGTGTCAACCAACTTCCCTGCACCAGCTGCAGCTTCCAAGGCTGCTGCTGTGGCTGCCACGCCAACCTCTCCAGTTGCACCCTCAGCCCTGTTTGCACATGCTGGCACATCATTCTTATCATCATTTGCCTCGGCAGTTTCCTCTTCACCAGGTTTAGAGATGTAGTAATTCCTTGATCTAGTCCACCTTCTTGAAAATGGATCATATCCAGCCTCCCCTGCTTTCAAGCTTGTATTTACTGGTCTTAGTCCTGATGCGTTTTTGAAGTTCTCGACTCTGTTCTTTCTGTTCATCTCAGCAAGCCTAATAGCTTTAGCATCTTTTACCTTCGATTGCCGGGATGCCTCAAGTTCCTGCAGTCTTGTCTTGATCCTCTCCACCTCTGCTTCATCATGCCTACTTTGTGCAACTTCCAACTCCCTCCTTAGACGGTCCTTCTCAGCAGCGACATTTAACGGCCTTGATGAAGCTGATTTTTTTTCTTGCAACATCTGCTTTACAGTGGCTGCTGAGTAGACAAAAGTGTTGATTTTTTGTATAGCCTCCTTTTTCTCCAACACATCTTGTTTGCTTGGCATCCGGCCACCGTTACGCTCCACCTCTCTAACCCACTGCTTAAATTCCTCCTCAAGCGGTGGGGAGTCAGAAACCATAGCCATCTGCCACCTCGCAGCAGAGCTTTCATTGCCCCAAGTGACATTCAGATACTTGCATGTTGTCTTGTTCTCTAGTTTGTATGACCGGTCTGGCTCTGTGGCATCAACATTTCGGACCATGCAAAGCCTGTAGACAGACCCACCCTTTGACCTCCCAATTCCAACCCTCACAAAGCAACCCACAATCAACTCCTCAAAGAACGGCTCCATGAACCATTTTGCAAGTTTTGACCTCCTGATGGTAATTTCCTTAATGTCATCATATGTTGGTCTGCCTGAACCAGGTGCCCTGTCATCATCACTGTCAGCCATCCCACCATCCCCAGTTGACCCTTCATCGTCACTGTGAGACCTACTATCACTTTCACTCTGACTGGAGCTACTCAGACCTGCAGGAGTAAATGCTTTTCGCTTGACTGGTGAAAGACCCCTGCTGCCAGAACTGCCTCTAGATGCATCCCTCAGCCTACGATGAACCTCTGGGTCCTGCTGTTTCATCCGTTTTGCTCTTAGCTCATTCAATGCATCATCCTTGGCAGCTGCCCTGTCAGCAGATCTAGCTGAAAGACGAGCACTACGAGATGAAGGAAGAGGTGGAGTCTCTTTTCTAGATCGAGTGGACCTCTCTTCCCGCCTTGATCTAAACTTGTCCCTTAAGTTCTTATCAACTTTCTTATCATCTTGTTCAAATATCATCATCTCTCTTTCAAGTTCAGTCATCTGTCCATGGTTATCATCATCAGACTCATTGCTGCTGTCACCTTCACGTTCTGAAGCACCACCACCATAATCCCCTTCTTCCTGGCTACCCTGATCATCATCTCTTTCAGTGGGATCCGGCCTCTTCTCCAGAGGAACTTGGGATCCAGAAGGTTTCCTGCTAGCATACCCACGATCATCATCTGAATCATCATCCTTGGAGTCACTTCCAGAGTACGAACCCCCACGTCGCCTTTTAGAGGAAGGTATAGAATGCCGATTTCTTCCAGCAGAATTGGTTCTTCCAGCTGCCTCCAGAAGTAGATTTTCTAAGTCTGCCATAGTCCACGCACCAACTTTGTGCTGTGATAATATGTAGTATATTCTGAAAAAAACTAAGCCTTAATCAATTGTTTCAACAAGCAAGCCAAAAACAAAGATCAATGTGTACTTGTGAATTGTGATCAATTGAAACAATATATACACACACACTCCTTCACAAGCAATACATATTTCATGATTTAGCCTGTTTGTATTTTAGAAATTCAAAATGTAAGTGCATACAATGTTTAAAAATACGTGGCGGCGCCTCGAGGCGGCCGGCCATTGAGGCGGCGAGGCGGGCGCCTCAATCCGAAAATCGAAAAAATAATTAAAATTGTAATATCATAATAATAAAAACATGTTAAATCCAAAATACATTCATTTATTCATAATTCATAATATGTTCAAACAATTATTGATAACTAATCCCTAAATAAGCTATCATCTATAGCATATTGAAACAGTTCAGACTTAAAATACATATGATATACCACTATACGAATACGACATGATAGTTAACTGAAGTGTGTATTTTTGGCCAATTAATTGAAGCTTACTGCTTACAACAAGATAGTTCACTAAAGTGTGTAATTACAATATTACACATTTACACCAAATATGATTTTAGTCCAGAACTTGCACTTAAATCTTTATATATTGCCTTCAAAATAAGTTTATCTTTTTCTCTAGTTTCTTTAATGGATTTTTTTAGCTCATTAACAAATTAAAATAAAAAAACAAAAAAAGAAGCTGAACAGATTACCACAAACGCTGCCGTCGCCGAGAGAGAGAGAGCAGAGGAGGCCAAGAGATAGAGAGAAGTATAAGCCGAGAGAGATAACAGAGGAGGCCGAGAGAGAATATAAAAACCCTAAAATCAATTTTTTTTTTTTTAAATACTGTAAATGAAATGACGACGTTTTGAAATCCCCAAAACGTCATCGTTTCATTTAATAAAATTAAAAATTAAAAAAAAGGTTTCGGGTGAGGCGGCCGCCTCAGGCCGCCTCCCGCCAAACGATTTGGCGGGAGGCGGCCGCCTCACAAAAACCGAAATAAGCGGCCGCCTCAAGGCGGCGAGGCGGCTGCCTCGACCGAATTTTTAAACAATGAGTGCATAGATACCATGCCAATTCCTAATACTTCTCAACCTAAAGATTCATTACAGAACCCCAAAAGTACAATACATAAAAAGAGATAAGAAACAAGATAAGCAAGCTGATATGAAAGCCAGGATTCCCAGAGAAAACCTGCTACAGAGATCAGAAAGAGGAGAGGAAATGGTTGTTGCTTATTCTTCAGCCCAAAAACTTCTCAATTTCCTCTTAATCTTGCTTCTGAAATCACCACCCAACATTCTTAGCAAACTCAATCATCTTATCTTTCTGCTCCTGCATAAACTTGTGTTGCTTTGTGACGATCTCAACCCTATATCAACATAAATCAATTAAGGGTTTAACTTTTACTATCTTTAACTTTAAAGAAAGAAAATGAACAAAAAAGCCAAAACAGAAGCTCACCCGGCGGACAGAAGTGCCTGTGGGCTGGCGGCGATGATGACTCGACGGAAACGGCGACGATTTCTACTTAGGGTTTGTATCTTCGTGAGTTTTGAGTAAAGCGGGTTTGGTTTGTTTGCTTTATTTTATTCAAGTTTTAGATCGATTTCGTTTCTCTTTTTCTAAAATTATTGATCTTATAAATATTTTACATATAGTATAAATTAGATAATTGATTTACTTACCCGTAATATTTATATCTTATTCGTTTGTCTCTCAATTATCGAATAATATTTATAATTCACTGTGAAATAACTAATGATCAAAGTATGTATCATGAAGTAAAGTAAATAATAACAAATTCATGAAATAAAAAAAAAATTATAAAAAAATTCAAAATAAAATAACAAATAACAATATACCCGAAATCCAAAAAAATTGGTTAGATTTTTTGGGCATCTACTATTTAAGATTCTTATTTTAATAAAAAATTATATTTTTATATTATAATATGTTTTTTTTTTCAATAATTTATTATTTTAATTTTATAATTTAATAATAAAAACATTAATTGTAGAGATTATGTATCATGTGATATATATATATATTGCCAAATTATCTGTGATATTATTCAAAAATTAATTGGATAATATAATATGTTTTTTTGTTATAATAGAGATCTTATTTAATAGATTTATTAATTTAATAGTATTTTTTTAATTGCAATAGTATAATATAAATGTTTTCTTATTATAATACAGTTGTTATAAAATTATAATACGTATTTTTATTAAAATAGATTTTTTTTATTTAATACAAAATTAATTGTAAAGATATTTTAATTTTATAATTTAATAGTAAAAAATTAATTGTAAAATTAATTGTAGATATTAAGTGTTGTACGGGCTAAATTTGGGTCAAGGGCATAATCGTCTTTTTACCTCATTATCCATGACAAATAAAGCCCAAATCCTCCCAACGGTATCCAGACCTTGTTTGGGCCGATGACCCAATTCGCTTTCTAGACCCAATTTTAGTCAAACATGTATTGCAGCCTAATTTCCAACACTTCCTCAATCGAAAAACATCACTTCATAATTAAATTATTCTCCGTATAATTAGCTGCTACAACACCGAAAGATTAACATTTAACATGTTAGTAGGGCCCACCATCATAAATGTTGTCTCTATTCCAACTAATAGACTATTCTTTAACCTATAAATAGAAACATAATTCAGAATTATGATTCATTAAAAAACTTGGACATCCTAATTAAAGCTTAAACATCTTAATGCTTATGTATTAGTCTAATAAATCTTGTGGTCCAATGACGATAATTGGTTAAATGAGATTTAATCACATCCTGAATACAATATTCATTAAATGGATAAGGATATGTAGTGTGAACTCGTATCAGACTATCATTTACCATAAGGAACAAGCATATAATGCTTATGTGATAAAAACTCATAAAACACGGTTCTAAGTTATTTAGTTAACCGAATATTTTCTTAATGTTTATCTTTTCATTAACGACACTACTAGTCATATCAAAATATGTAACAACTGTTTATATAGAACAAGTAAATATCCAATAATCACAAGTTCTGATATCAAATATCAAAACAGTTATCAAACATTATTTTAAAAAACTAGACTGGAGATCTGGTATCCAATACTTATAGTTGTCGTATTGCGAGAATCGATATTCTTTATACACAACTATACACATCTCATTTCTTTAGCTTTATAATTTGCCTTCAATTATTCACAACAATTATAAATGATTGATTAGCAAACTGTGTCAGACACGTGACTTCTAAAAGTCACTAAAATTAAGAAACGTTATTAAAAGATAAACAAATACTAATGAGGTTTTCTTAATGTCAGTTAAGAATCTCGAGACATGAACTATTCAAGTCAATTCTTACTGCATAAGAAACAATTCTTTCAAGACTATTATGTCCTTAAAAGATATCTATTTAGCTTACATAATCGTGACTTAGAAACTAACCATCTTGATTTTCAAGGAAATTGGAACAACAGTTCCCGATGGTTTTAAACTAATCTAACAATATCCAAGTCTACTGTCTTTCTAGAACCTATTCTAGAATTACGCAACCATAAGTAAAGTCAGAAAACCTATTCAAGTAATAAGCATGCAGCGGATTAGAAGTATAAATCTATAAACAATATAGAATAAAAGGAAAACGAAGCAAAATTTTCCACAAAATTACGCACTACATTAGTTATGGATTTTTAACCCAGCAGTGTTTCCCACTACTTTTCGTAATACCGTAATCCCCAACGGAGAACGGGAATTCAATAATTAAATCGAATTCCATAGTGAGAGTAGGATCCCATGAATATATTTCGACTCATAACTTTGGCACGGTCTCGCCTACGTATATTTATTAGGTAGACAACCCATTGTCAATCACTCACCAGTGACTCCCGGTTTTGGTCCTGACCGTTTCTCGTTATGACAGCTTTGGCACGTTCACAAGGAGGCGTATCAAGGCTTCACTTGTCAATGATAAACTCAAGCTACCGATGTAGTCCTGACAGCTTTGGCACGTTCAGGATTTCCACTTTAACTTGAATTTGCCTAGTATCAATATACAACCGGCATGGATAAAATCCCATAACCTACACCCTCACAGCTTTGGCACGATCTCGGATGTTGTTATAGAAAGATACCAATAAACCGTACTGACAAGACGGACCAAGAAACATGTATCCAATACACGTCACTTTACAACCTTATTTCTAAGCGGGGATTTTCCTCAGGAAACTATACTCTACATCAAATGCAGAATTTTAATCTAAATTATTTTATAAACAATTCAATTCTACCTATAGAAAACATAACTCAATTTAACCATTAAATTTTCGTCACATTTCCATTAGCGTAGAACCGAAAAGTCAAGAAACATATATATATATATATAATATATATATATATATATTATATATATATATATATATATATATTATATGCATGTGTGAACATTAAAATTGGATTAAATATCAAATATCAAGCATGATTAATGTGATGGATGAAGCATCAGACTTGCTCTGATACCATTTTTGTTGGGGTTTTAGGCGAAGGGCGCAGCGGAAGTGCGGTTTGGGCGAAATCGTAATTTAAAACTTTTTCAAATTACCGAATAAATTATTTAATATCTAATATGAATAATTTATTCATATTTCACCTAAATCTATTTATTCGATATCAAATAGCGACATAAATATAAAGGAAACATCGCGAAACTTTTACGAAAAATATTTTTCCGTAAAATGACGCAAACTACTTTTTTGACCGAACCGACCACCCGACACTTATGGAAATTACCCAGGTCAGCCCATATAGTGTTAGGGCAGTTCATGGGCTGTCCGAACAGTGACAAATTCACTGTTTGGACAGTCGTCACCCGGTTGGCTCAAAAGTCACACTATAACACCATTTTTCACCGTTTTCGCTTATTTCAACTCTGAAACACTTTCCGGTAATTGTTCCAACTCTCAAAACACATCCAATACATTCATATGACATCAAATTCATCATAAAATTTCCAGTTTTTCTAGAAATGATCCAGAAACCGAAATTATCAAATTTCATGCTTTAAATCTAATTTTCAAGATTAATCCAATTAATCCACAACACCAAACAAAGTCACCACACATGAAGCACCCAAGAACAATTATAGGTATTACAAGAGTGGTCAAAACACTCTAGAATGGTAACATGTCATCAAATGAATAAATTGGACAATAATTACACCGATTCCATCCAAAACTACTTCACACATGCATCAACACTTCCAATTCATCATCCACAAACAAAAGCCCCAATTTTTCAGAATTAAAGGAACCCTAGAACCTTTCTAAATCATCAAGAAACAAGAAACTAAGTTTTCAAGCTTAGGGTTAAAGTAGATTACCTTTAATCTCTTGTTTCCTAAACTTTTTTTCTTCATTTTCCTTCATTTCTTCATGGATTCTTCAAACCAAATTTGAGACCCATTTTTGAGAGAGTTTCGGCCATGGTAGAGGTTGAAGAAAGAGAAAACAATTTTTTTTAATTTAAAATGGAAGTGACCGACTTCAATGGGGCAAAATGGTCATTTGGGAAAATTAAAACAATTAATCAAATCAAACTTTATTGTAACAAATCATATTTTCACATATATAGTTTAATTAAATCATGCCAAGTGTCAAAAATAATAATTGGATAAATTTCGTAACATTTATGAAAAAAATTTATTAATTAATCATTTATATATTTAACAATTAAATATCCAAATAATCAATTAATATAATAATAATAATTATTATATATGTATTTTTATTTACAATAAATAACAAATACATATATTTATGGCACATGTCAAAATCTCATTTGACGAATAATTAATGTGTATCTAATTAAATTATGTATCAAATACAAATACACAATAATTATTAAATGACCGAAATCCCCTAATGCATGTAATCCGGTGCAGTATTATGAATAATCTGTATTATTCATAACGCGTTGCCCAAGTGCTCAACGAGTACACTTCATATTGTTGGACTTTTTAAGTTTAGGTTTATCCGTCACGAAATCCAATTTCGTGTCAATAATTCACCCACTCATGAATTATGACGACCACAAATAATCTCGCTTAACTATGCAAGTCGAGGTCATTGCATACATATAATCTCTCTGTCACAGGCTATCCATATTATACCTAGGGTATAGATAAAAACGTCAAACCCTTTCAGTATAATATAGTCGACTTTCAATTTACGATCACTAAATAACACTCGGAACTGATTTCCGAAGTTATACCACGACCATAGATTTACTAGATCGTAAACACGTGAGGATGCATATGCCCTGTACACAAGACTGGCATATCATATCTTGATATGCACCAGATATCATGAGCGTCAGTCCACACCCAACGAACAGGCGGAGGTCTGATCATAAATAGATCGGTGACGTGACTGCCATCAAAGTGTGGAGGATAACTCATATATCCCATTGTGGTATCTCAAGTCGAAAGACCATTATGCTCGCTCAACTCGAGAAGATTCCTATTGACGTTGGTGTACCATCTATTAGGAAATCTTTAGTGGGTCGTTCAGTGTTTATCAAATAAACACCTACATGTCTATACGAGTCTCCCGAGACTCATGGTTCATTGGGATAAACCATCGAACCAAGTCACGATATACGACATGTACTGGTCTCAGCGGATTTTACTAACCGACACGTGTTAGTAAATCTTGACCAAGAACTTTATTTAATGATATACATCTTATAGTGACGCATCCCAATGTCAATTACAAACTACGTTGTAACTGCGCACTAAGGTTTTAAATCCTAGGGTCTTTGTCTAATATACATATATCACTAAACCAGATTTAGTTTCGATCTAATTGTAATTGAATATCCAATCGTAATTAGATCGAATATGTGTATAAAAGACAAGAGGTGCTACCATTAAATAAGTAATATTATGGAAAATGGAATTGCTCGTATTTATGAATCGGACATAAATACGATCCAGATTGGCACTCTGAGCACCAACCCTAACAAATCTAATTTGTCCAAATATGTATAATTATGTGTGATTAATCTCCATTGTCTCCCACTTTAATTAATCCAATTAAATCAAGCCAAGGATTAAGAAATGGATTAGTTAAATGTTTGCTATCTTAATTTAATCCAATTAAATCAAGCCAAAACCACTAATTATTACATACTTACAATTACCATAATATTCTCAAATGGTAGAGATAATTATGATTTTACAATTAAGCCATTGTGTAATTATTGAATTAATCCAATTAATCCAATTAGGTCAAAGTAAATAATCAATGTTATCCAATAACACTTGATTATCTTAGTTGATAATTATAATATCGAATATTATATTTTATCAAAATTAATCGGCTACCCAAGTGCTCAACGAGTACACTTCATATTGGGACTCTCTAAGTTCAGACACGTTCGTCATATAAGCCTAGCTAATATGTACGCAATTCAGCCACCTCCGAATTCGCGAAGAACACGAACGACCTTTCGGAACTATACAAATCGAGGTCATCACATATGTTTAACAATCCCTCTATCGTAGGCTATCCGAGTTGTGCTTAGGAAACATAGAATACACCATCAAGTTTCCAAGGCGCACATCTCATGTCGACATGTCCACGATTCTTTCCAACTGATGCGATCCACCCTAGGTGATCGGCTTTGTCCAAAGTCTTTAAGAATCATGACTTTACTCACATGGATACTTAAACCCCTTATGATACATATACAGGCCGAAAGATCCTATCTTGCTTCGCACTTGATTACATAGTGCATCGATCCACACCCAACGAACATCTAGAGGCTAGACCATGAAAGGTTTCTGACATACATGGCATCAAAGTATGGGGGATCTCACACAAAATCAATGATATCCTATAGTCAAAGGATTACATATGCTACTCGACTCGAGTAGATTCTTATTGACGGTTGTGTGTACTTCCAACTATTAGGAATCACCTATAAGTCATTCAGTATTCGCTTCAATAAATACCCACATGTCTATACGAGTTTCCAAAACTCATGGTACATCGGGTTAAACCATTGGAACTCCAATTCCAATATACGACATGTGTCAGTCTTATAGGTTATAGGAATTCGACCGTATTCCAAAACCAATGACTAGGAATATTTACTTTAAGAATAGTTTACACCTAGTGTCAAAACTATTCTAAGGTCGATGTCATTCTTAGCATATCTATACATCAATCTAATACGCATATTGACAATACCATTAATAAGGTATGAAATGAAAAATGTAGTTATTTTATTAATAAATAATAAAATGTACAAATCAGATTGACACTTCAAGCACCAACTCCATCAAACTCCCACTTGCTTAGTGCCAATCTGGATGGTACCATAGTCTCATCTCCTCCATATGTTTATCGAATAACTTAGGAGGTAAGGCATTTGTAAGCGGGTTTGCTATGTTGTCTTGTCCTTGAACCTTCAAGACCACTATGTCTTTTAGTTCAATAATCTCTCTAATTACGCAGTATTTCATTTCCACGTGCTTAGACTTGGAATGCGCCCTCGGCTCCTTAGCCTGCTCGATGGCTCTGTTATTATCACAGTACAATGGGATCGAATCCGCAATACTAGGCACAACACCAAGTTCTGTGATAAAATTTCTAATCCAAACAGCTTCTTTAGCAGCTTATGAAGCCGCTATAAATTCCGCCTCAGTGGTGGAATGAGCTGTTGAGCCTTGCTTTGAACATCACCAACTAACAGCACCACCGTTAAGGGTAAATATGTATCATGATGTAGATTTTCTATCATCTGGATCTCCCTAGAAGGCGGAGTTTATATAACCCTTAACTTGTAGCTCATCTTCTCCATATATCAGAAACTTATCCTTAGTGCCTTTAAGATATTTTATGATATGTTTCACGGTTGTCCAGTGATTATTACCTGGATCAGATTGATATCAGCTGGTCACACTGACGCCGAAACTGATGTCAGGTCTAGTACATAATATAACGTTTAGTACATAGCATAACATACATTATGCTTCCAATACAAGAAGCATACATCAAGTTAGACATCCTAACTCTCTCTTCCTCAACTTGAGGTGCCATTTTCATCGAAAGATGTATGCCGTATTGGAAAGGTACATTTGCTGCCTTGCAGTTGGTAAAACTATACATTTCTAACATTTTATCTATGTACGTCGATTGTGAAAACCCTATAAGATTCCTAACTCTATCTCGGTAGAGCCTTATGTAGGGTTTTAAAGGGGAATATCGGTAACGCAGCGGAATCGTAGAAAATCAAAATTTTCCAATTTCAAAACTTTTTCTCGGATCAATCAAATAAACTTATTTATTTAATTATCCAATTATCAAATTCTGAAAAAATTACACAAGAAATCAAATTTCTTGGTAATTACCGAATTACCCCAAAACTTTGTTAATTGATCATTTTAGTCCAAAAGTTGTCAAATACAATTTTGGATGATTCTAAATCATTTCTAAAATGATTTCCAACATATCCAATACATCAAAATCAGATTTGCAACAAATCCCCAATAATTTCTGAAATTACCGAGAGACCCACAAATTTTCAATTAATTGCGATTTGGTCCTTTTTGTTCAAAACAAGCCAAGATCAAATCCAATCAACCTAAAATTTTACATGCATCATATTCATACTATAATACATCACATATATAAAAATCCCCAAATTTGGAGTGGGTTAAGAACCCTAATTTTTCAATTTCATCAAATTGTCCAATTTCACCAAATTTACAAAATCCAACACTTTAATCCATTCAATACTTCACCAATCTAGCCTCACTAATTTGAAACAACTCTAGAACAATTCTAGGTCACCAAGGAGTGGCTTACCAACTCTATAATGGCAACTTGATTTTCTAAAAATCAAAAGTAAAGCTTTGAAACCATTTCAAGCTTACTTACATGCATCAATCTTTCATTCAAGTTCACAACCATATAAACACAAACTATAAGAGTAGAGATAACATCAAAGCATCACAAAATGAAGCTAAGCATGTTAGAAACATATTTCATGTTGAAGACATTAAAGAAAAACTTACAAAAACAAGCTTTTTCAAGCCTTTTCTCTTTGAACTTCAAGCTTTGCTCTCAACTCTCTTTTATGTTATTTTGGTCTCAAATGAACTTCTTAAACCCTAAAAGTGAAACAAAACAATATATACTCCCCAAAGTTTGCCTTGGCCGAAATTGGTAGTAAGAAAATATCTATATATATTTTTTTTGTTTCATTTAAAGTTAGCTTATCAACTTGCATCCATTATCATTACAACTTTAATGAATAATCAACAAGTCAACAAAAGCAACTCAAAAATATAACAATTATATTCATTTAGGTATTATGGCCGAATTTTAAAGAAAATAAAGGAAAAAATGATATTTCAATTTTAAACAATTTAAAACAAATATATAAAGAAGTCAAATTCAATTTGACAACCTTTTCCTTTAATGTATAAGTCAACAATATACACTTATAATCATTTCCTAACTTTATCATTTGGTGAGATATTTATATTTTAATTATATTAATCATTTAACAATTAAATAATTAATTAAATACAAATATCTCAAATATACGTATTATATTTACTTTAAATATCTCAAATACATATATTAATGATATATGTCAAATATCTTTATTTGACAATTTATTAATGTGTATTTAATAATATCATATATTAAATACAAATACACATTAATTAGGAAATGACAGTTCGGCCCGTTCGCATGTATTTTTCGTTTAACGTTTAAACGATTTATAAATAATCACCATTATTCATTAAAGTTGCCCTAATGCTCTACGAGTATATTTCATTAGTGAGACTCTCTAGATTCAGGTATATCCGTCACAAAATCCAATTTCGTGTCCATAATTTACCCACCTGTAAATTATGACGACCACGTATAAACTAGCTGAATCATACAGGTCGAGGTCATTGCATACGTATAATCCCTTCGTCACAGGTATCCGGATAACTCCAGAGATATAGATGTAAACGTCAAATCTCTATAGGTATTATCCCGTCGACGTATCTATTAGCAATCTCTAAATAACATTCGGAACTTACTTCCGAAGTATACTGTGGCCACAGATTTAACAGACTGCTAATCATATATGGACTACTTATGCTCTGTACACAGAACTGACGGATCCTATCTTGATACACACATGATATCCTGAGGATCGGTCCACACCCAACGAACAGGCGGAGGTCTGATCTAAATAGATCGGTGACGTGACTGCCATCTAAGTGTGGAGGATGTCTCATACATCCACAATGGTATCTCAAGTCGAAGGACCACTATGCTACTCAACCCGAGAAGATTCTTATTGACGTTGGTGTACCATCCATTAAGAATCGTCGGTGAGTCGTTCAATGTTTATCCACTATAAACACCTACACGTCTATACGAGTCTCCCTAGACTCATGGTTCATTGGGATAAACCATCAGACCAAGTCTCGATATACGACATGTACTGGTCTCAACAGATTTGACTAACTGACCCGTGTTAGTGAATCTTGACCAGGAACTATATATGATAATATACATTTAGCAGTGACACTTCCCAATGTCAATTACAAACTAGTTTTATAACTGTGTACTGCATTATATATTATCGGGCCTTTGTCTAATATATACATATCACTAAACAACATTTAGTTTCAATCTAATCGTAATCAGATCGAATACGTATATAAAAACAAGAGGTGCAACCATAAATAAGTAATATTTTAGAAAAGTGGATGTTCGTATTCATGAATCAGACATAAATACGGTCCGGATTGGCGCTCTGAGCACCAACCCCAACAATTTCTCCCACTTGCTCTTGTGCCAATCTACGGTATCATATACACATCTCAATGTGTATCGTATACTCATGGCTCTCAAAAGCTCACTTAGCACTTAAGAGGTAGGCAACAAGAAGTAGGTCCGCTATTACATATTGAGTTTGTCAAACAAACTCCATCGTTTCCCATAGTCAGCATCATTCATATTTTGTAGAATCTAAATTATACATTAATATGACTCTGATGCTACATCAGTATTGTGATACAACTACTGAGTTGTCCAAGTATTTATGGATCAAATCCAAAATACTATGCGGACAACCGCAAGCACAACACCAATATAAAACTTCTAATTTACAAGGTCATTATGCAACTTCATAAGTCAATACTTCATAAGTTGCATCTAATTCCACTGAATAGTAGAATCCTTCGTGACACTCCCACTGCATCTTTTGTGACTCTTTATGACGTAGACTGTCTAACGTCATAATTAGTCTCAAAACTAATATGACCATATTGGTTGCAGACTGTATTCTCCATGAATTAGAAACTCGTTCTTTATATCTCAAATATCACAAAGAACGTGTTTCAAGATCCATCCTATGGTCTATAGGGTATCAAAATAACTCGTAACAATTACGATTAAATCGATATCTTTAATCGCATATAATAAAGTATTCACTATGTCATCATCAAATGATACATAAGATTGATTAGACATTCTAATCAATATCTCTTTCGAAAAAGGAATCATCTTTTACGAAAGATGAATACTATATATAAGACACACAATAAATGTCCAACAGTTATACTAACTGTCATACAGATAGCCTTGTTATGTCATTTATTAGATCATATCTAATGCACGACTAATATGAGTATCTCACAAGTCTCCAAGTTTTATATCATATATAAAACTTTATATCAAATATAATAGAGACTACTCCCACTGCTTTCACGGAATAAAGAAGACTTAGGTATATCTTTTACCTTACAAACATCTCATTATTACTATAATAATGATAATATTGTTAGGATATATAACACTAGAAAGTAATTTGTACGCTCCCACTAACCCTTCAAGCACATATGTATTCTCTATACTTTGACAAGATCAACAATCTGACTGATATCAAAAATAGAGAATACGGATTTCCGGAAGACTTATCCGAGTCTACAATAGGCTTTATAAGCTAGCACACTAAACCGCGATCTCAGCAGAACACAAACTCTATGGCCATTCCAGAATGAACTCTTCAAACAAAGAAATCACAATTAATCTCTTATCTGAATAAGTCATTCAAAAAATGCCATTTTGCATTCTTTAGCTAAAATGTACAGTTTAATATCAACATTAACCAATATATCTTTAATTGTTCAATTAGTGTGACTATAGACAAGTTTCCTCAGAATATACAATAGATTGCTGAGTATAACTTTTCTCACTGTCATACTGTAAAGGTCAAACCTTTAATAAGCTCACACTGCTTTCGCTGCACAAACAATTAGCACATATCATGAACTAATTCATAATGAAAGCTTAATAGAGTTCAAAACTTGGTCGTAGTAAGCTATGAATAATCTTAGATCTATGGTTCAATGGTGAACTTCCAGAATCGATATCAAATATCGCTTCCATTATAAGTTATAGGATAATTTTCTTCAATAAGAAAACAACAGAACCATTAAGTATCAAATACTCGTGAATGATTCTGTTATCCTATTGGACTTGTACGGAAGATGTATAAGGGTTGTTTCATCTTATTAATTACGCAGTTCCATTTATAATTTATCATTCTCACAATTGACTTCAATAAGTCAAGTCTTTTTCTACAATGATTAACATCAGATGTTACACACCAAGTAATAAAATGATTTTATTACTTAGAATCATAGGAAAGATATTTTATCAAATAGAATACAATACTCTATCAAATAAAATAAATGATAAACTTTTACTTATACCTCCAAGGTGTAAGTAATTTCCATTATATAACTATTATATAAAAGAAATATTCAAATCTCAAACTTTTCAAGATTCTGATTTTTTTACCTATACATATCATATATGTAACTGTAGAAATTAATGGAACGTAAATTAAAAAAATGAACTAGTATTACTGGAGCATATCCCCAAGAGTATTGAAACTAATTTGGTAACATTCAATATCAAACGAATCAAATTATATAAGATTCGACTGCTCCCACTACTCAATTCCATCAAGATGGAATCGTTGAAGAATAATATTGAATAAGAATCATATTCACTGAATAACCTTAGAACTAATTGCTTTAAATTCATATGTTTGATCGTATCAAAGATCTTTGAACAGTTCAAAGACTTGTAATGAATTTTAAGGATAGAGTTCTCTAAAAACTTTAGATTGAATATATATGAACAAGTAAAAAAGGTTCAATCTATGTTTCATCAGAACAGATTGAAAGTTCTTGATCATTTCAAGACGTTCAATATGTGTTCTTTCAGAAACACGTAACTAAGTTATGACAATTCATAAACTAAGTTACGAAGTAAAGAAAACTATCTTAAACAATTACAATTTATTAAACTACATACATCCAATGTATCAGTTAAATAAATTTGATGGTCCAATGAAAAATCATTGGTTAAACAAGATTTTAATCACCTTCATGAATACAATATTCATTAAATGGATAAGGATGTGTGGTGTGATCTTGTATCAAACCATCATTTACCATACGGAATAAGCATCTAATGCTTAAGTGATTAAACTCATAAAACACCCTTCTAAATTATTTATTTTTACCGAATAATTTTTCTTAATGTTTATCTCTATGTCAATCACACTACTAGTTATTTTTAAAACATATAACAATTGTTTATAAAGAACAAGTAACTATCCAATAGTCGCAAGTTCCGATATCAAATATCAAAACAATCGTTAACTAATATTTTTAAATAACTAGACGGAAGATCTGGTATCCAATACCTATAGTTGTAGTATTATGAAAATCAATATTTTCTATACATAACTATACACATCTCTTTTCTTTAGCTTTACTATTTACATTCAACTATTCACAACAATTGCAAATAATTGATTAGCAAATTATGTCAGACACATTGCCTCTAAAGGTAATTAAAGGTAAGAAACGTCATTACTAGATAAACAAATACCTAATGGGGCTTTCTTAATGTCGGTCAAGAATCTCGAGACATGAACTAATTCAAGTCAATTCTTACTGCATAAGAAACTATTCTCTCTAAAGTGTTATATCCTAAAAGGGATATCTATCTAGATTATCTTTCAAGACTTAGAAACTAAGTCATTTACCATCTTGATTTTTCAAGAAAATCGGAACAACAGTTTCCGATGGTTTAGACCAATCTAATAATATCATAGTCTAATAGTATCTAGAACCTATTCTAGAATAACTGCAACCAAGAGTCAAATCAGATAACATATCAAAATATGTGTGCAGTGAATTAAAAGTTTAATTCTATCTAATATATATTAAGGAAAACAAACAAGCAGCTATTTCCGTAATAATACACACTGCCTAAGTTAAGGAATTTTTAAACTTAGCAGTGCCTCCCACTATTTTACGTAATACCGTAATCTCCAACGGAAAAATGAGAATTCAATAATTAAATCAAATTCCATAATGGGAAGAGGACCCCATGAATATATTTCGACTCACAGTAAAGGCACGGTCTCGCCTACGTATATTCACAGGTAGACAACTCATTGTCAATCACTCACTAGTGACTCCTAGGTTTCCGGTCCTGGTCGTTTCTCGTTGTCGCTACTAAGGCAGGCCCATAAGGAGACGTACCAAGGTTAAACTCGTCAATGATAAACTCAAGTTACTTGCGTAACCCTGACAGCTAGGGCACGTTCAGGATTCCGCTTTCGCTTGAATTTATCTAGTATCTTATATACATTCGGCATAAATAAATCTCTATCGGCTACACCCTCACAGCAGAGGCACGGTCTCAGATGTACTCACGGAAAAATATTCATAAATCGTATTGACAAGGCGAACCAAGAAACAAGTATTCGAAATACCAGTTACTTTAAAACCTTATTAAGCGGGGATATTCCATAAAAGATTCTTTTAATTTATTTAATCATATCGGGATTTCCAGAATCAGACTCGCTCTGATACCATTTTGTAGGGTTTTAAATGGGAATATCGGTAACGCAGCGGAATCGTAGAAAATCAAAATTTTCCAATTTCAAAACTTTTTCTCGGATCAATCAAATAAACTTATTTATTTAATTATCCAATTATCAAATTCTGAAAAAATTACACAAGAAATCAAATTTCTTGGTAATTACCGAATTACCCCAAAACTTTGTTAATTGATCATTTTAGTCCAAAAGTTGTCAAATACAATTTTGGATGATTCTAAATCATTTCTAAAATGATTTCCAACATATCCAATACATAAAAATCAGATTTGCAACAAATCCCCAATAATTTCTGAAATTGCCGAGAGACCCACAAATTTTCAATTAATTGCGATTTGGTCCTTTTGTTCAAAACAAGCCAAGATCAAATCCAATCAACCTAAAATTTTACATGCATAATATTCATACTATAATACATCACATATATAAAAATCCCCAAATTTGGAGTGGGTTAAGAACCCTAATTGTTCAATTTCATCAAATTGTCCAATTTCACCAAATTTACAAAATCCAACACTTTAATCCATTCAATACTTCACCAATCTAGCCTCACCACTTTGAAACAACTCTAGAACAATTCTAGATCACCAAGGAGTGGCTTACCAACTCTATAATGGCAACTTGATTTTCTAAAATCAAAAGTAAAGCTTTGAAACCATTTCAAGCTTACTTACATGCATCAATCTTTCATTCAAGTTCACAACCATATAAACACAAACTATAAGAGTAGAGATAACATCAAAGCATCACAAAATGAAGCTAAGCATGTTAGAAACATATTTCATGTTGAAGACATTAAAGAAAGACTTACAAAAACAAGCTTTTTCAAGCCTTTTCTCTTTGAACTTCAAGCTTTGCTCTCAACTCTCTTTTATGTTATTTTGGTCTCAAATGAACTTCTTAAACCCTAAAAGTGAAACAAAACAATATATACTCCCCAAAGTTTGCCTTGGCCGAAATTGGTAGTAGGAAAATATCTAGAATTTTTTTTTGTTTCATTTAAAGTTAGCTTATCAACTTGCATCCATTATCATTACAACTTTAATGAATAATCAACAAGTCAAAAAAAGCAACTCAAAAATATAACAATTATATTCATTTAGGTATTATGGCTGAATTTTAAAGAAAATAAAGGAAAAAATGATATTTCAATTTTAAACAATTTAAAATAAATATCTAAAGAAGTCAAATTCAATTTGACAACCTTTTTCCTTTCATGTATATGTCAAAAATATACACTTATAATCATTTCCTAACTTTATCATTTGGTGAGATATTTATATTTTAATTATATTAATCATTTAACAATTAAATAATTAATTAAATACAAATATCTCAAATATATGTATTATATTTACTTTAAATATCTCAAATACATATATTAATGATATATGTCAAATATGTTTATTTGACAATTTATTAATGTGTATTTAATAATATCATATATTAAATACAAATACACATTAATTAGGAAATGACGGTTCGGTCCGTTCGCATGTATTTTTCGTTTAACGTTTAAACGATTTATAAATAATCACCATTATTCATTAAAGTTGCCCTAATGCTCTACGAGTATATTTCATTAGTGAGACTCTCTAGATTCAGGTATATCCGTCACAAAATCCAATTTCGTGTCCATAATTTACCCACCTGTAAATTATGACGACCACGTATAAACTAGCTGAATCATACAGGTCGAGGTCATTGCATACGTATAATCCCTTCGTCACAGGTATCCGGATAACTCCAGAGATATAGATGTAAACGTCAAATCTCTATAGGTATTATCCCGTCGACGTATCTATTAGCAATCTCTAAATAACATTCGGAACTTACTTCCGAAGTATACTGTGGCCACAGATTTAACAGACATGTACTGGTCTCAACAGATTTGACTAACCGACCCGTGTTAGTGAATCTTGACCAAGAACTATATCTGATAATATACATTTAGCAGTGACACTTCCCAATGTTAATTACAAACTAGCTTTGTAACTGTGTACTGCATTATATATTATCGGGCCTTTGTCTAATATATAAATATCACTAAACAACATTTAGTTTCAATCTAATCTTAATCAGATCGAATACGTATATAAAAACAAGAGGTGCAACCATAAATAAGTAATATTATGGAAAAGGAGATGTTCGTATTCATGAATCAGACATAAATACGGTCCGGATTGGCGCTCTGAGCACCAACCCCAACACCTTATACCTAGTATATATGAAGCTTCACCCATATCTTTCATGGAGAAGTTCTTGCAAAGGTAGGTTTTCACACTTTGCATCATCCCTATATCATTTCCTATGATAATGATGTCATCTACATACAAGACTGAGAAAACTATCATGCTCCCACTAACTTTCTTATAAAAACATGGTTCTTCATCGTTCTTGATGAATCCACATAATCTAATTATCTCATCAAAACGAAGATTCCAGCTTCGGGATGCCTGTTTAAGTCCATAAATAGACTTTTGAAGCTTACAAACCAAGTTTGAAGTCTCTCCGAGTTGTGTTTAGGAAACATAGAATACACCGTCAAGTTTTCAAGGCGCACATCTCATGTCGACATGTCCACGATTCTTTACAACTGATACGATCCACCCTAGGTGATCTGCTTTGGCCAAAATCTTAAGAATCGTGACTTTACTCACATGGATACCTAAACCCATTATGGTACACATACGGGCCGACGGATCCTATCTTGCTTAGCACTTGATTACTGAGTGCATCAGTCCACACCCAACGAACATCTAGAGACCAGACCATGAAAGGTTTTTGACATAAATGACATCAAAGTATGAGGGATCTCACACAAAATCAATGATATCATATAGTCAAATGATTACATATGCTACTCGACTCGAGGAGATTCCTATTGACGGTGGTGTGTACTTCCAACTATTAGGAATCACCTATGAGTCATTCAGTATTCGCTTAACGAATACCCACATGTCTATACGAGTTTCCAAAACTTATGGTACATCGGGTTAAACCATTGGAACTCCGATTCCAATACACGACATGTACTAATCTTCTAGGTTATAGGAATTCGACCGTATTCCAAAACCAATGACTATGAATATTTACTTTAAGAATAGTTTACACCTAGTGTCAAAACTATTCTAAGGTCGATGTCATTCTTAGCATATCTATACATCAATCTAATACATATAATGACAATATCATTAATAAGGTATGAAATGAAAAATATAGTTGTTTTATTAATAAATAATAAAATGTACAAATCAGACTGGCACTCCAAGCACCAACTCCATCAATATGAAGCTGTATGATGGATCAGCGGACCCGGAAGATCATGTGGTCCATTATAAGTACAAGATGATGTCGACGGGTCTGGATCCTCATCAATGAGAAGCTGGAATATGTAGAGGATTTGGAGAAACATTGGCAGGCCCCGCTCTCACCTGGTTCATCAATCTACCTTATCAGACTATTGGGTCGTATCAATAACTAACTGAAAGTTTATGGAGCACTTTGTCAGCTCTTGTAAACTTGAGAAAACCACAGACGACCTCAATGCAATTCAACAGCGGAAATGAGAATCTCTGCGAGGCTACATAACACGTTTCAACAAAGAAGTGATAATTATTCCAGACATTCACAAGCCGAATACTATTGAAGCCTTCAGGACTGGTCTGCTCGCGGACAATGGACTTTATAAGAAGCTAACAAAGTTCCGATGCTACACTATAAAACCAAGCAATGGCTCGAGCATAAGTCGAGATCCAATGGGAAGAAGACAGAAGGAACAAGAAATGGGACGGTCCTAGTAACCACCATGAAAAGCAAATTTCAAACCTTTCCAAATGACCAAAGAATTCGGATGCAATGATACATCAACCAGCAGACAGACATACTCCACAAATAAGGAATCACCACCCTAAAAATAAGGATTATAAACGCAGTCCTTCAGCCTACATGATACAACATCGATATTCAGTGAACTTATCTCGTTCGGTATCAAGACCAAACGACCAGAATTTGGCTTTTATCTAATTGTGTTTTGCAAAGAGACAATCATAAAAAGAAAGATTACATATAAGGAAGATAAAAAAGTTCAAAAAGAAATTCATGTTCATTCATCATTTGAAAATTCTCCAAACAATTTTTTTTTTAAAGAAGTCAGTCTACAAGATCTAAATCAGTTGGAACATCAGCGACAAGAACATCACCAATAGAAGCATTGTTGATATCATCATAAACCGGAGCATGCGGTGTCTCAGCGATTGGATCCACCAATGGAATTAGAATCTCTTCTCCCAATCGACTAGAACTCTCCTCAATCTCAGTGGCCTCACCCTCGGCTACATTTCTTTCAGAGGCATCGACCTTTTCGCCTCTTTTAGAGGCATCTTCTTCTCTATCCTCCCCCTCAGTCGACGAGGAAATCCTAAGTTTCATCTTCTCTTGCATCTTGATCCACTTCATGAGAGTCCAGGCGACATGCTCCCCATCAAGATACTGCCTCATAAGATTGCTTCTCTCATTCACCATTGCCTCATAGGCAACCACTTCCAGTTGGTCAACCAGATAATTCTTTTCCCCCTTTAAACTCTCCATCCCCTCCTTGTAGGCTTCAATCTGGGCATTCAGTGTCTCTCTCTCCGCCTTCAGAGTCGTTTGGGTAGCCATAATCTCAATATCAGTCTTTTTTGCTCTTTTCTCAGAAGCTTCAAGCATCGCCTTCAATTCATCATTCTCTTTCCTCATTGTTGTGTTGGATTTATCCAAATCCCACGTCCGTCTTTGGCTCGAATTGACGTAATCTTCCTAGAAAAGGTTGCATTCTAAAGCCTGTAAACACAAACACATTAGCCAGTCGACAAACTCAAAAAAGCAAAAGATATAGGAGATATTAACCTAATAAGCAAGGGCCACAAATCTTTTGACTGCTTCCAGAGGGTCGAGATCAGTCAATCGATTTTCATCTTCTTCGAGCAAGAGCCCTTTAACAAACTTAGTAATACTGGACGGATCAGACATGGATGTCGTCCCATGAGGAATCTTGATAATGACGTTCTCCAAATCCTCTTCCAAATCAGTTACGACCTTTCACTTTTTTGATGGAAAAGCAACCTCAGTCGATAACTTTGATGCTTCGACAGAAGTTCCAGACGAAACCACTCCTTTCGACTTGTGGGGTTCATGATCCACCTCAATCTCATTCCTCTTAACATTTTTATTTCTTCTCTTGGCCATAATTACCTCTATGGAATAAAGTTTCATATGACCCGCATTACTTCTATTGCGCATAAGATTTCTTCGAAGGTCAATGGTTTTAAAAATAAAAGTCGTCAATATAAAAATCGACACGACCAAGTGCCCACCACTACGCCCAAAATAAGCTCACGAAGGGCCAATGAAGTACCTTTAGTATCCAAGACTCATCTCCACATGGTGTTTGTCTCAATCGACGCTCTTCCAGAATGAATCTCTAGTTCCTCTGAGGAGCGGGCAAGCTTAAGATTAATTTTATATTTGAAACAACATTGTTGGTCATGTCAAAAGTTCTGTTACGCCGAAAACCTACAAAAAAAAGACATAAGTGCAAATCAAACACAAATTACAAAAATGAATGGCTAAGTAAAACACTCACTCGACGTGTTCCAAAATTTGGGGATTCGACCAGATCCAGCTGACCCGAACATTGAACATCCTTTTACAAATAAATAATATTTTTGCCAGTCACCTCGATCATTGGTAGTAAGCCCTAGAACCAAGTGCTTCATCTTCTGGAGAAGATACATGACCGGCGTAAACACACACGTATAACGCAAGCGCACGTATCGTTCAAGTAGTATAAAAATATCGATCCCACGAGGACTTAATATCTAAACTATTAATTTTATGAGGTCAAATGATTACTAATATCTAACAAGTTGATTGATTGATTTGAAATGGTGACGATTCTAAATTTAAAAGCAAGTAAATAAAATTGTCGAAAATAGGTTTTAAGAAAATTCAATATTAAAAACTATCTAGGGTTGTGATTTCCTCCAATATCATTTTAAAGATGAAGTGGTTATCTTAAAGTTGGGTAATATATTGATTTATTAACCTGGAACACTAAATTATGTGTAAGCCTCTGTCGATGGTCAGACACAAATACCCAGTTTAACCCAATTGAATCATATGTCTATGTCAACCAAATTATCTGGATTCATTAAGTTTAAGTTCTAATTATGGCTACCCCCGCCCGACAGGTATATTCCTATCTTGTAAGGAAATCTATTAAAGGGTTATATATCCTCAAGGAAGATCGTGGGCTATTGAGTCTAAGGCTGAAACCTAAAATCCCTATGTCTAGTTCATTTTAGATTTACCAGATCAATTTTATTAATGGCCAGTTAATGAAAAAGCATTAAGTTTAAGACTCAATAATAAATCTTTATATTACCCAAACTATAATCTAACCCTTATAAAACGGTGATATTGGATTTCATCATCACAACCCCAGATAACTAATTTAGTTACAACACATAAGTAGGGCTAGTAAAAACTTGAAAATAAAAGACATAAAGTAAAAATGCGGTAAAGTAAATACTGAAAAGTAAATTACAATAAAATAAAATGCTAAGGTAAAAGGAATTACTTTTACTACTACTAATTTAGATATCTCCCATAAAATAATATATAAACTTGTGATTCTTTTTCAACCAGCCATATAGGCGGTAACCTTATTAAGTCAAATTAAGTCCAACCAGCCATAAAGGCGGAACCAAAATTAAATTACCAACCGACCAATCTGGCGGTATCCTTTATTAGTCAGGTTTAAATCAGATTAAAATGAATTACCAACCAACCAATCTGGCGGTATCCTTTTTAAGTCAATATTTTAAATAGTGAATATATTATTTTTAAGGGAGATTAATCTAAATAGTAACAGTAAATGAATTACCTTTCACCCTAGCTGGGGGAGTTACCTCCTCATGGTAAATAATAAAAACTGTAAAAAGTAAAAAGTAAAAAGTAAAAATTAAATTACTATATAACAAAATGTAATTAAAATTAATTACAAAACTAAAAACTAAAAAACTAAAAATTAAAAGAAAGTAGAGAGAGAAACTCTCTCTTTAGAAAGATTATAAGAGAGAGAGTGGTGCACTGAATTCTGAAATCTCGAGCTCTTTATAGGCCTCGGTAGGATCCAGCGTCGCGACGCCGGATTTGTCGACGTGGCACGCTCTGGTTCGCTGGTTTGAAGATTCTGGATAAGATGATAAGGTGACATGTGAAGCGGTAGTTGGGCTTCAATTATTGTGACACGTGGCGGCTTCTGATTGGTCGCTGAGATTCTTATCCGCCACGTGTCAGATAAGGATATGATATCCAATAATTGATGCTGACGTGGCGGTGACGTGGCGACACGTGGGAAAGAGACTGTCGGCCGCATAGAATTGCGACACGTGTCGCTTCCTGATTGGCTGATGATGATGTGGCACGACACGTGACAATTTGACTTGTTGACTTGCTGACGTGGCTGATGACATGGCGGTGATGTGGCGACGACGTGGCGATGATGATTGTCGGCACCGTAGGATGCTGACACGTGGCACGGCGCATGTTAGCAGATCGACTGTGATGGTGACACGTGGCACAGCGCATTTTAGCAAAGTCAAACTTTTCTCAGATTCTGATTTGTGGACCCGGCGCACGTTAGCACTGTTCGGTGCATTTTAGACGTCGCGACGCAGAAGTCTGGGCGTCGCGACGCGCTAAAGACCAAAATATCCCTGTTGACGCATTTTTGTCCGTTTTTGCCCCAAATTGCCTCCAATGCTTTCCAAACTTTATTTATCTACAAAATAACACAAAACATATCAAAACGTTCACAAAACTCAAGAAACTATACAAAATATTAGGTTAAATGAGTGAGAAATAGTGATATAAATACCACTCATCACACCCCCAAACCTAACATTTTGCTAGTCCTCGAGCAAAACATAGGTAAAATAACATAAATAAATTAACTAAGCCACTTTCGTAGGGATCACGGTTGCATTTAGCATATGCAACAAGCCTTTAAACCCCTAGGTGTCCCTAGTGGACGAGTTGTAGTCTCGTGAGGGCTTACAGCAACGATACCCACAAACGTTTTTACAAAAGTAAAAAATTAGTTAAAACTAATGCACACAAAAGCAAAAAGACAAGAGAAAAGAGAAGTTAGTGACTAATCAAGTGAAACTTCTACTCCAAGTTACTAGTTGTTTTGTTTTATTTTAAATTACTGAATAAGTAAATTCTCCGATTATTTTTACCATTCTTCATATACACAGCCACAAATATTAATCAACTCATTTTTGCCCACAACAGTCATAAGTGCAGTTGATAAGAGAGTAATATTTTTGTCCTAAAGTTCTATCAGATTTCACACCTTTTTGCAGCAATGGAATATTATTCTCATTTTCTGATTTTTTCTTTGATTTTTTTCACTTTTCTATTTTTTATTTATATACAATATCTTCCATCTATGTAAGGAGTGTTGGGTCGGTGACTCCCAAACCAGTTGGCTTTAGGGCACCAGGTGTTAAGACACCCCTACGGACTTAATTACTCAGACTTCAGATATATATATTTTTTGCAGCATCTTTGATCCATGTAACGAGCTTTGGGCCAGTGACTCCCAAACCAGTTGGTTTTAGGGCACTAGGTGTTAAAACACCCTTACAGACTTAATAACCCGGATCTTAGATACTTTATTTTTGTAAATCAGAATTTTTTTTTTTACTCCACTGCTTTTTGAGATGTTTCCTCCAATTAAACTAGAGCACTGAATATTACAAACTTTTCAATTTTAGCTCATGTCCGTATGTTACTATATATGTTGATAATACCTGTCAACTGAGCATATGAAGATCCATTTTAGTCCGTTTTAAGGAGAATTCACAAATTAAATAATTCAAAATGAAATAAACAAAAATTAACTTGTTTCGAAAATAGGCTTGAGATACGTCTCAGGATGGAAACTCCTTACTCAGCTATCTCTTACCAATTTCACTTTTTTAGTAAAAATAAAAACACAAAAACACAAAAATATTTTTGTAATTTTTTTAAAATTTTTCAATTTTTTGTATTTTTCGAAAAATTTTGGACTAAAAATAAAACAACACATAACTAAAAAAAACAAGGTACTAATCAACTAATTCCCTCCCCCAAACCTAAATGAGACATTGTCCCCAATGTCTTAAACAGTAAAAGGAGAGTTAAGAAGGTCGTACCTGGTTAGCTGAAAATCTACAGGAAATTAAAGGTTAAGATCCAGATTAATTCGACGCCTCTTACCACGATCGTCCTCGGACCAATTTATCTTTGAAAGGATAGGGTCAACTTGTGGTTCATAGGCTATGAGTTGGTCTATTAGATCCGGAGCAGTTCTGGCAGTGAAGAGGAGTTCTTTCAAAGGTTTTGACACGAACCCATTTCTCCGAGCATCATCAAGAAACACACAAAGAAAATCATAAAATCCATCAACATTAAACAGTCCAAGTGGTTTCTGGTGTATGTTCAGGTTCGCCCAAGATAATACAATAAAAATTTCCTCCAAAGTACCCAAGCCACCTGGCAAAGCGATAAAAGCATCAGCACGGTTAATCATTTCTACCAGTCGTTCAGACATACCTGGCACGATCAGTTCCTCTCCGTTTGATGATCCAATAAGATTTGCCTCTGCCAAGGGTTTTGGGATGATTCCCAAAACATGACTGCCTCCTTCCTGTACAGCCTTTGAAACGATCCCCATAAGTCCGAGATTGCCTCCGCCATATATTAAGTGCATATTCCTTGCAGCTAAGACTCGACCCAATTCTGTGCTGCTTCTACGTATTGTGGTTTAGTACCAACACTACTACCGCAAAACACACAGATGTTTTCAACTCGTCTTCTTGAAGTGGCTTCCATTTTTTATGTATTTCTTTCTCAACTCGGGATGCCTTCAAAAGTGCAATGACGGGCTGAATTTATAGTACCTGAAAAGGTGAGTAAAAATAGCACAAGTATCTTCCAGAGGACGATTAGTAGCGAAATAGTAATAGATCGTGATAGTCAAAAGATCTGGATCCTGTCGGAGAAAATAAAAGAAAACAACAAAACAAATCACAATTATTAAGAAAAGACAAAGAGATATAATATTTACAAGAAAAGTAACGGCTTGATTGACGTCTATGCGTCAGGGACAAGCTTCCCATCCAATTTTCTTATAAATTGGCAAACAGGGTCTTTTTGAGTCAGATTCCCGAGACTTAACAGTTGTCTTTCTTTTGGAATTGTGTATGTAATTTACGAATGGCTATGTGAACATATCCACTGGGATGCGTCTCAAGAGTTGAAGATATTTCATCTAAAGACTCCTTACTCAAGCCATCCCTAATGAATTTAATTTTGTCTTCGCGATTATCAGACACCATTCCTAAAGAACGACAACGAGTGTTGCAATAAATCGTGCACATTTGAAACAAACACCCATTGTTTAGCTCTACGTTTCTTTGCATAGGTGCTTCTTCCAAACCAGACAGATGTGAAATAAAAGAGTCAGAAGACTCACCTGCCAATCGGACTCGTGCTTCAATTACCCAACGAATATCATTAGGAATACCTTGGATTGTCAATAACCTCATCCGTTCCAAGCGAGCTTTGTAGACTTTCATCAGAGATTTTTGAGGGAGAGACGGAAATTGCTTGCGAAGATTTGCGAGAGCTTCTTCCATCTTGAAATGACTAATCCTGCAAAAATTAAACACACAAAAATAAAACACACCAAATCACAATATATACACAAATTGCATGGGTTGCCTCCCTGCGAGCGCTAAGTTTAAAGTCGTCAGCCAGACTTGGCTTCTCGAACGTTAAGCTGGATCTGAAAGTGTAACACTTTCTTTTTGTCGCTCAAATGATTCTCCCCAGTAGTGCTTGACACGCTTGTTTTTAACCTTGAAAGTTTTGTTAGCATCAGGATCATGTATCTCAACGGCTCTATTTGGTAAAACTTTGGTGATCACAAATGGACCTGACCACCGTGATTTTGGCTTCCATGGGAAGAATTTCACCCTTGATTTGTTTAACAGTACCTTCTGCCCTGGTTCCAGTTGTATGCGCACTAACTTTTCATCATGTCTTTTCTTGCCCTTTTCTTTGTACAATTTGGCATCCTCAAAAGGCTGATTGTGAAATTCCTCCAATTCGTTGAGTGGTGGAACTTTTTCTCTTCTGTTGCTTGTAATGCAAGAATTGGCTCCTTCAGTACAAAAGACGCTTTATCTTTAGGCTCCACAGGCAATTGACATGTTTTAAGTTTGTCAGTAGAACTTTGTCTTTCATCAGAGTTCTGAATGGTACTGTGTATCACATCGAGTTTGAAACATTCCTCTTTCTTTTCATCATCTGGGAAATTCATGGCCTTGAAAACATTGAATGTTACTTATTGGTCCTGTACCCTCATGGTTAATTCTCCTTTTTGTACATCAATAATGGTTCGACCTGTAGCCAAGAATGGTCTCCCAATGATGATTGGCACGTCTGCGTCTTCCTCCATATCAAGGACAATAAAATCTGCTGGGAAAATGAATTTGTCAACCTTGACCAGCACATCCTCAACTACGCCTCTCGGAAATACGAGCGTTCTATCAGCAAGTTGCAGTGAGACTGAAGTTGGCATTGTTTCTCCAATCTGTAATTTCCTGAAAATAGAAAAAGGCATCAAGTTAACACTAGCACCTAAATCACACAAAGCCTTACCAAAGTTATGTTCTCCTATGACGCAAGGAACAGTGAAACTGCCAG
This sequence comes from Zanthoxylum bungeanum, assembly GCA_019454045.1. Taxonomy (NCBI): domain Eukaryota; kingdom Viridiplantae; phylum Streptophyta; class Magnoliopsida; order Sapindales; family Rutaceae; genus Zanthoxylum; species Zanthoxylum bungeanum. The sequence goes on along the minus strand of SKCR01034808.1, from coordinate 54,725 downwards.
GATCTTTCAACTTCGGGGGAAGTTTCCTCTGAATGATGGCACTGCATTCTTCTGTTAATGCTACTGTCTCGTAATCTCCCAATCTCCGTTTTCGTGAAAGAATATCTTTCATGAATTTGGCATAGGTGGGCATTTGTTCCAACGCTTCTGCAAATGGAATGTTGATATGCAGCTTTTTGAAGATCTCCAGGAACCGAGAAAACTGCTTGTCCAATTTGTTCTTCTGAAGACGTTGAGGAAAAGGTGGAGGTGGAGTGATCTGTTCTTTTTTCTTTGCTTCTTTTTTCCTTCATCTGTTGCTTTGTTTCTTTTGGAACTTCCTCAACAGCTGTTTTGACTCCAACATCTTTGTTGATTTCAGTACCGCTTTTTAACATGATGGCATGACATTGCTCCTTCCCCATGTTTCTTGGATTTGGCTCTGTGTTGCTAGGAAGGGTACCTGGCGGTCTGTAACTCTGAGCATTTGCCAGTTGTCCGATTTGATTCTCCAGTGCTTTGATAGAGGCTGAATGGCTTTGAAATATAGTATCATATCTTGTTTTGCTTTGAGAGTCGTGTTTTGCTTCCATCTTTTTCAAGTAGGTCAACACTTCTGTTATTCCTTGATTCATTTGCCTGCTCCTGGCCTTTGTTCTGTTGCTGGAATTCAGGTGGATAGTTCTGCTGTTGGCCTGAATTGTTGCTCCATGATAAATTAGGATGATTCCTCCACCCTGGGTTGTAGGTGTTGGAATATGGATTGTTCCCCTCTGTTGAAATTGTTGACATAATTCACCGTTTCTTCAAGTTGGTTTGACTCTGGTGCTCCTCCATATGGTGAACTTGTGGATCCAGTGATGTTCACAACTTGCGTGCTAAGTGTTTCTAGACATTTGCATATCTGATCCAGCCTGGTATTCACTGCTGTGTTTGCTCCAACTTCATAAATTCCTGCAATTCTTTGGATCATGCTCCTTTCTGTTGGCCACAAGGAATTGTTGTTGGCCATTTCTTCGATTAGGTCCCAGGCTTGATCTTCTCCTTTTGCCATCAAGGCTCCTCCAGCAGCAGCATCGATTGTGGTTCTCATTATTCCAGAAAGTCCATTATAGAAGGTCTGAACTTGTAGCCACTTTGGAATCTCATGGTGAGGACATTTCCGGAGTAAATCTTTGTACCTTTCCCAAGCTTCGCAGAGGGATTCTGAATCTTGTTGTACAAAGGATGTGATGTCATTCCTCAATTTTTCGGTTCTGGCTGGTGGAAAGTACTTTGCAAGAAATTTGGTGGCTAAAGTGTTCCAAGTTGTGATAGAACCTGCTGGTAGTGAATGTAGCCAAGCTTTAGCTCTGTCCTTCAGGGAATATGGAAAAACTCGCAGTCTCATTGCTTCTTCTGATGCTCTGTTGTAGTTAAAAGTGCCGCAAACTTCCAGGAAGTTGCTGATGTGGGCATTAGGATCTTCAGTTGCATTCCCCCCAAACTGAACTGAGTGCTGAATCATCTGAATGCATGTTTTGATGTCACACGCATTTGCTGGTAAGGGAGGAAGTACAATACAGGAAATGAGTCTGTCAACCACCGGAATGGTTCTGTCTCGAATGGGAATTGGTGGTGCAACGTTCAAAGGTTCAGGTTCCATGTTGACTAAAGCTTCTTGGCCTTCTCGCCTTTCCTTTCTCAACTGTCTGATGGTTCTTTCAATTTCTGGGTCAAGCGGTCGGAGTTCAAAGCTTCTGGTTCGTCTCATGAAGTTTCTGAGAACCTGAAACACAAGAAAACAACAACAATAAGTAAAAAGAAATTAGATACAAGTAACGTATCTAACCCCTAAACTAATAGTAAAAGATAAATAAGTCCCCGGCAACGGCGCCAAAAACTTGACCGGCGTAAACACACACGTATAACGCAAGCGCACGTATCGTTCAAGTAGTATAAAAATATCGATCCCACGAGGACTTAATATCTAAACTATTAATTTTATGAGGTCAAATGATTACTAATATCTAACAAGTTGATTAATTGATTTGAAATGGTGACGATTCTAAATTTAAAAGCAAGTAAATAAAATTGTCGAAAATAGGTTTTAAGAAAATTCAATATTAAAAACTATCTAGGGTTGTGATTTCTTCCAATATCATTTTAAAGATGAAGTGGTTATCTTAAAGTTGGGTAATATATTGATTTATTAACCTGGAACACTAAATTATGTGTAAGCCTCTGTCGATGGTCAGACACAAATACCCAGTTTAACCCAATTGAATCATATGTCTATGTCAACCAAATTATCTGGATTCATTAAGTTTAAGTTCCAATTATGGCTACCCCCGCCCGACAGGTATATTCCTATCCTGTAAGGAAATCTATTAAAGGGTTATCTATCCTCAAGGAAGATCGTGGGCTATTGAGTCTAAGGCTGAAACCTAAAATCCCTATGTCTAGTTCATTTTAGATTTACCAGATCAATTTTATTAATGGCCAGTTAATGAAAAAGCATTAAGTTTAAGACTCAATAAATAAATCTTTATATTACCCAAGCTATAATCTAACCCTTATAAAACGGTGATATTGGATTTCATCACAACCCCAGATAACTAATTTAGTTACAACACATAACTAGGGCTAGTAAAAACTTGAAAATAAAAGACATAAAGTAAAAATGCGGTAAAGTAAATACTGAAAAGTAAATTACAATAAAATAAAATGCTAAGGTAAAAGGAATTACTTTTACTACTACTAATTTAGATATCTCCCATAAAATAATATATAAACTTGTGATTCTTTTTCCAACCAGCCATATAGGCGGTAACCTGATTAAGTCAAATTAAGTCCAACCAGCCATAAAGGCGGAACCAAAATTAAATTACCAACCGACCAATCTGGCGGTATCCTTTATTAGTCAGGTTTAAATCAGATTAAAATGAATTACCAACCGACCAATCTGGCGGTATCCTTTTTAAGTCAATATTTTAAATAGTGAATATATTATTTTTAAGGGAGATTAATCTAAATAGTAACAGTAAAAGAATTACCTTTCACCCTAGCTGGGGGAGTTACCTCCTCATGGTAAATAATAAAAACTGTAAAAAGTAAAAAGTAAAAAGTAAAAATAAATTACTATATTAACAAAATGTAATTAAAATTAATTACAAAACTAAAAACTAAAAAACTAAAAATTAAAAGAAAGTAGAGAGAGAAACTCTCTCTTTAGAAAGATTATAAGAGAGAGAGTGGTGCACTGAATTCTGAAATCTCGAGCTCAATTTATAGGCCTCGGTAGGATCCAGCGTCGCGACGCCGGATTTGTCGACGTGGCACGCTCTGGTTCGCTGGTTTGAAGATTCTGGATAAGATGATAATGTGACATGTGAAGCGGTAGTTGGGCTTCAATTATTGTGACACGTGGCGGCTTCTGATTGGTCGCTGAGATTCTTATCCGCCACGTGTCAGATAAGGATAGGATATCCAATAATTGATGCTGACGTGGCGCTGACGTGGCGACACGTGGGAAAGAGACTGTCGGCCCATAAAATTGCGACACGTGTCGCTTCCTGATTGGCTGATGATGATGTGCACGACACGTGACAATTTGACTTGTTGACTTGCTGACATGGCTGATGACATGGAGTGTGGACGACGACTGTGGCGTTGACGTGACGACGTGGCGATGAGGACGAGGACTGACGTGGCACGGCACGACGTGGCGATGATGAGTGTCGGCACCGTAGATGCTGACACGTGGCACGGCCATGTTAGCAATGACTGTGATGGTGACACGTGGCACAGCGCATTTTAGCAAAGTCAAACTTTTCTCAGATTCTGATTTGTGACCCGGCGCACGTTAGCACTGTTCGGTGCATTTTAGACGTCGCGACGCAGAAGTCTGGGCGTCGCGACGCGCTAAAGACCAAAATATCCCTGTTGACGCATTTTTGTCCGTTTTTGCCCCAAATTGCCTCCAATGCTTTCCAAACTTTATTTATCTACAAAATAACACAAAACATATCAAAACGTTCACAAAACTCAAGAAACTATACAAAATATTAGGTTAAATGAGTGAGAATAAGTGATATAAATACCACTCATCAATACAAGTGGTATCTCCCTTTCTCATATAAGTGTTCCTTTAAATAATAAATGTATAGTATATCCCTGACTCCAAAACTGATCCCTAACTCATAAACCATACACTCAATCGATAATAATACCCTCCAAGTATTCAGCTTCAACTGAGAGAGAGTTATCTCGTAATAATTCAACACCTCCCAAGTTAGCCTTGACATATGGAATCTCAGCCCATCTTCAAAAGGCATTTCATAGTAGCCCATTCATCATGGGATCTTGTAATCGATTCTCTCATTCGACATAGCAAGCCTAACCTTAATTGATGGAGGAAATCTATATACCAACTTTATCTCCATCATCATCTACTTAGTCACTCGACTAGCAGGGTTCTTCGTCAATATATTAGTAGGTTCGCTTGTGATATGAGTCCCACTTGACTCCCACATTGCAAGTAAGGTCTTTAGTGGCCTCACGTCCTTGGGCACTCCTAGGGACAACTCAGCTATTGTCAATATCCCATCACCAGAACATCCTTACAACCACTCGAAATTGGCTTTCTCCCCAACTGACTCATTGGAAGATCTAGAAACCCTATCAGGTGGTCCAACATATATCTCTGTGGGTTTATCACTAGAACTCATGGAACTCTCATTCGACATTTACTTCACGCAACAACAAATTCAAAGCAAACAAACAGTTATTCCTTAAAATTTCTACACCCTATAAGATCAAACAACCATAATTCTCAAACATAATATCAGAAACCTCACTACCGCCCTAAAGATCAAATTGCCTAATTGATCAAGAACTACTTAAATCTACTATACGAACAAATTGAAGAAATCAGAGAGAAGAGAAAAGCTGAACAGTACCTTAGAACGAGTTGAGAGCTTTTCACACTTGCAAGCTTGAGGAAATATTTGATGAATGAAGCAAATGAGCCTCCCAACTCACTTTATATTCACTTATCTCTTTGGCGGTTCATTCTCCCACCTAAAGGCGCCTCGAAATTCTCACTAGGGCTATCGTGATAACTGTCGGGGTCATATCAGGGAGGTGCAGCAGATGGAGCGCGGTTCGGACGAAATCATAGTTTAAAATTTTTAAGCTTACGAATAAATTATTCAATATCCATTATTGATAATTCATTCATATTTCACCTAAATATATTTATTCGATATCATATAACGACATAAATAATATAGAAACATTGCGAAACTTTTGCGAAAATATTATTCCGTAAAATTGCATCAAACACGTTTCCGGCCGAACCGACCAACCAATGCACATGGGGACTGCCCAGGTCTTCCCCAAAACATTTGGATAGTTTGTGGACTGCCTGAACAGTGCCTAATTCACTGTTTGGGTAGCCGTTACCCGGTAACGCCATTTTTCACCATTTTCGCGTATTTTCACTCTGAAATAATTTCCGATAAATATTTTTCTTGGGCAATTAAAATAAACCAATTTATTCTAATTACTTAATAAATAAAAACTGAATTTTTATCTGAAAAATCAAATTTATCATTAATTATCATGAGACCCATAAACTTTACATTTTGATCATTTTGGTCCATAAATTGTCAAATACATATTTAAGTGATTCCAAATCAATCCCAAAATGATTTATACATGTCTAATACATGAAAATACAATTTCCAACACAAATCCATTATTTTCCAGAATTGCCGAACAACCCCAATATTTTCCAGGATTTATAATTTGGTCATTTTTTGGTTCAAAACACATCAAGATCAAATCCAATCAATTCCAAATTTAATATAAATCATATATACATCAAATTACATCACATATATGAAAACCCCCAAAATTGGATTAGGTTTAGAACCCTAATTTTAAAAATTACTCTAATTGCTCAATTTACATTAAATTGATTTAATTCAACACTTTAATCAATCCAATACCACACCAATCAAGTCTCACCATAATGAAACAACTCAAGAACAATTCTAGGTTAATTATGAATTGCTAAGCAACTCTAGAATGACAATTTTGATTACTAATTAATCTTATAAGCTTAATTACTCCTAATAAGCTTATAAATTAATCATATATGCTAAACACCTTCAAATAAGTTTCCAACACATTAAATTACAAACTAAAAGAGTAGAGACATCAACTTAGCAACACAAATTGAAATTAAGATTAATAGAAATATTTTCTAAGTAGAAGAAAGTATAAAAAACTTACAAAATTTCCAAGATTTTTGCCTTTGTTTTCTTTCTTTCTTCCACCTTTTCTCTCAACTCACTTTGTAAATATTTGTGTAACTTGTAATTGTAATGAAAAATGAAACAAAAATAATTTATATGCATTTTCTTGTCATGGCCGAAAGTTACAAGGAAAAACAATAAAGTTTACAATTTTGTTTCATTTTCATTGGTCCAAGTTTTAGTTAATAAAGATAACACTTATCTTATATAAAGTAAAACAACAAGCGTCGCCAATTATTTCATGTCATTTCCAAGCATTAAAAAATAAATCATGACTTAAGATATTTGTTACTTTAATTATTTTAATCATATAACATTTATATAATTAAATAATTAAATACAAATATCTTAAATATATGTATTATATTTACATTAAGTAATCAAAATACATATATCAATCATATATGTTAAATATCACAATTTGATATTTAATTAATGTGTATTTAATAAAATCAAGAATTAAATACAAATACACATTAATTTCGAAAATGACGATTGGGTCCCGATTGCATGTATCTTTCGTTTAATCGTTAAACGAGTTATAAATAATCAGTATTATTCATAACAGTTGTCCTAGTGCTCTATGAGTATATTTCACTAGTGAGACTAATCAAATTTCGTGTCCATAATTCACTCACCTGTAAATTATGACAAACACAGATAAACTCTATGAATCATACAGGTCGAGGTCATTGCATATGTATAATCCCTCCGTCACAGGTATCCAGATTATCCCAAAGATATGGATATAAGCGCCAAATCTCTATAGGTATAATCGTGTCGACGTATCTATTAGCAATCTTATAAATAAAACTTGGAACTTACTTCCGAAGTATACAATGGCCAAGGATTTAACAGACTGCTAATCATATAATGGACACATATGCCCTGTACACATGACTGACAGATCCTATCTTGATACACACATGATATAATGAGCATGAGTCCACACCCAATGAACAGACGGAGGTATGATCTTAATAGATCGGTGACGTGACTGCCATCTAAGTATGGATGATAACTCATATATCCACAGTGGTATCTCAAGTCAAAGAATCACCATGTTACTCAACCCAAGAAGATTCATATTGACGTTGGTGTACCATCTATTAGGTAATCTTCGGTGAGTCGTTCAGTATTTATCAAATAAACACCTACACGTCTATACAATCTCCCGAGACTCATGGTTTATCTGGTTCATTGGGATAAACCATCGGACCAAGTCCGATATACGACATGTACTGGTCTCAGTGGATTTTACTAAATAACCCGTGTCAGTAAATCTTGACCATGAACTTAATTTGATAATATATTTCGAGTAGCAACACTTCCCAATGTCAATTACAAGCTACGTTGTAATTGCACACTATATTATATATTATCGGGTCTTTGTCTAATATATATATCATTAAACACGATTTAGTTTCAATCTAATGAATTAGATCAAATATACATAATAAAAGACAATATGTGCTACCATAATTAAGTAATATTATGGAAAATGATATTGCTCGTATTCATGAATCGGACATAAATACGATCCGGATTGGCGCTTCGAGCACCAACCCTAACAATAATAAGTAAAAACCCAAGTACCTCAAGGCCCTTCTCATGAAACCTACTGAAGGCCCAACGATAAGGATGGACAAACCTAGTCGTCGACTGGGGACATTCAGAATAGAAGAATCTATTATGACAACTTGATTACGCCCAAAAAGTACTCGCGGTTATCGCATTATAGTTGGGGTGTTGATTCCTCAGAGAGATGGTTACAATGAACTAATTCACTTAATGGAAACATTAGCAATAACTTAATTAAAGAGAATGATTGAATTGGTAATGTAAATTAAAGATTATGAAAAACACTTAAAAGTTATCAGTAGAGAAAAGCAGCAAAGCATCAGGAATCCATCTTGTATCAAATCCCTATATTCAGTAATTGATTCCTTTTATTACTCAATTGAGGGTTTCACTTCCCAAACCAACAATCAGAAGATATTTCAATCAAAACATATTAAATTCTAATGTAATCGATGAATTATTTGTTGGGGTTGGTGCTCAGAGCGCCAATCCGGACCGTATTTATGTATGATTCATGAATACGAACATCCCCTTATTCCATAATATTAGTTATTTATGGTTGCACCTCTTATTCTTATATACGTATTCGATCTGATTACGATTAGATTGAAACTAAATGTGGTTTAGTGATATGTATATATTAGACAAAGGCCCGATAATATATAATGCAGTACACAGTTACAAAGTTAGTTTGTAATTGACATTGGGAAGTGTCACTGCTATATGAATATTATCAAACATAGTTCCTGGTCAAGATTTGCTAACACGGGTCGGTTAGTCAAATCCGTTGAGACCAGTACATGTCGTATATCGAGACTTGGTCCGATGGTTTATCCCGATGAACCATGAGTCTATGGAGACTCGTATAGACGTGTAGGTGTTTATAGTGGATAAACATTGAACGGCTCACCGAAGATTCTTAATGGATGGTACGCCAACGTCAATAAGAATCTTCTCGGGTTGAGTAGCATAGTGGTCCTTCGACTTGAGATACCACTGTGGATGTATGAGACATCCTCCACACTTAGATGGCAGTCACGTCACCGATCTATTTAGATCAGACCTCCGCCTGTTCGTTGGGTGTGGATCGATCCTCAGGATATCCTGTGTGTGTCAAGATAGGATCTGTCAGTTCTGTGTACAGAGCATAGGTAGTCCATATATTATTAGCAGTCTGTTAAATCTGTGGCCACAGTATACATCGGAAGTAAGTTCCGAGTGTTATTTAAAGATTGCTAATAGATACGTCGACGAGATAATACCTATAGAGATTTGACGTTTACATCTATATCTCTGGGATTATCTGGATACCTGTGACGGAGGGATTATACGTATGCAATGACCTCGACCTGTATGATTCAGCTAGTTTATCCGTGATCGTCATAATCTACGGGTGGATAGATTATGTACATGAAATTGGATTTCATGACGGATATACCTGAATCTAGAGAGTCTCAATAATGAAACATACTCGTAGAGCACTAGAGCAACATTTATGAATAATGATGATTATTTATAAATCGTTTAATCGTTAAACGAAAAATACATGCGAACGGGCCGAACCGTCATTTCCTAATTAATGTGTATTTGTATTTAATATATGATATTATTAAATACACATTAATAAATAGTCAAATAAAGGTATTTGACATATATCATCAATATATGTATTTGAGATATTTAAAGTAAATATAATACATATATTTGATATATTTGTATTTAATTAATTATTTAATTATTTAATTGTTAAATGATTAATATAATTAAAATATAAATATATCACCAAATGATAAAGTTAGGAAATGATTATAAGTGTAAATGTTTGACTTTATATTAAAGGAAAAGGTTGTCAAATTGATTTTGACTTCTTAAGATATTTGTTCAAAAATTGTTTGAAAAATTAAAATATCTTTCTCCTTTATTTTTGATTAAATTCGGCCATGACCTTGAAAATATATAAGAGATATATTTTCTTAGTTGCATTTGTTGACTTTATATTAATGTCTTTAAAAGGTTTTAGATATTTATTAAAGTTGATAAGATAAAAGGTGAAATGAAATTGAAATTAATAAACTTGCATTTGGCTAAGTGAAATTCGGCCAAGGCAATTGTTGTGCAAGTATATATTGTTTTTCATTTCATTTTCATTCTTAACCTAATACACTTTAAAGAAAAACTCCATTAATGGAAGCAAAGGAAGCTTGTGAGAAAGAAAGAAGAAATCAAAGAAAGCTTGGATTTTAGTGAGTTTTTCCAACTTGCTATTAGAAAGGAAAATGTTCCTTAGGATCTAGGCTTTAACATATGATGTTCTTAGGTTATTTCTTTCTTTATTCCTTGTGTTTTTGTTGATGGAAGTTTTGATGGAAGTGTTGTGCATGTATGATGAAGGAAGGTTGTGACTATTGTAGTTATAAGCTTTCTTTTAAGGTTTTGGAAACCATGTTGCTAATCTAGAGTTGTTGACCCACTCTTAGATGACCTATATTTTATCTTGAGTTGTTTCATTGTGTTGAGACTTTGATTGGATGGAAGAAACATGATTGAAGTAGTTGATTTAACCAATTTGGTCTAATTTGTCCAATTTGAAGAAATTGAAAATTAGGGTTCATGACCAATTCCAAATTTGGGGGTTTTCATATATGTTGAGCATTGGGTGTGTATATGAAGCATACAAAGTTTCATGTTGATTGGATTTCATTTGGATGAGTTTTGAAGCATGAAATGACCAAATGGTCAATTTGGGCACCAAATGGTGCATTCGGCCTTAGGGTCAAAAATTGGGGATTTTGGTTGCTTTGGTGTTTTGATGTTTTGAACATGTTAAGTTCATCTTAGAAATGATTTAGAATCATTCAAAATTGATTGGATCAATTTCGGACTAAAATGGACAAAATACCATATAAGGGTAATTTGGTAATTTCGCTTGAATATGATTCATTTGAAATTTTGTTTCATAATTTGATTATTGGGCAATTAAATAAATATGTTTATTTAATTAATCCAAGAAAAAGTTTTGAAATCGGAAGATACGATCTTCCGCCGCTTCCGCTGCGTTACCGGATTATGCCCCTAAAACCCCTACAAAATGGTATCAGAGCGAGTCTGATTCTAGGCCTCCATAAATGATTAGCTTGTTTTATTCAATGTTTAATCATGTTTTCTTGACTTTATACATGCATGTTATAATCTAATTTGATTAGATTTAGGGTGTATGACACTTATTGGAATATCCCCGCTTAATAAGGTTTTAAAGTAACTAGTATTTGGAATACTTGTTTCTTGGTCCGTCTTGTCAATACGGTTTATAAATATCTTTTCGTTGACTACATCCGAGACCGTACCTCTGCTGTGAGTAGGGATGGCAATTTTACCCACAAACCCGCAAACCCGCAAAAACCCGCCCGCAATGGGTAGGATTTGGTAAATATATTAGTGGGTGCGGTGCGGGTTTGGTAATTTAAAGTAGAACCCGCTGCGGGTGCGGTACGGGTTTGGTAATTAAGAAAAAAATGCGGGTATCCGCTGCGGGTATCCGTATACCCGCAATATTATTTTTTATTAATTAATATTTTTAGGACAATATAAAAAAACCTTCATATAAAAACAACTAACAAAACCTAAACCTAAAACATTAATCCACAGTTCCACACTCTCATTCAGCCGCAGCCCGCAACCTGTCCATCTGAAGATTTTTTACATGACTATTATTGTTTTTTTAATCACACTTGTTAATAAAATTATAATACAAAAATTTGGATTAAGTTCATATGATCAGAAACGGGAGATGAGCAAAACAAGCTAGTGTTTGCTGCAACTTCAATAGCTTTCATGTTTCTTCATTACACTTACACCACTTGAGCTTTGTAAGCATCACTTTCATTAGAATTAGCATAAAAAATATGACCAAAGATTGGTGATTACTTTTTAGTTTATTGTCGATTGAGTTGGCTAACTTAGATCATTATAATTATGAAGGGAAGAACTCGTTTTAATTATGTTTATATGAAAAAAATAAACATATGTACCGAGTCTTCATAATTATGTTATCTATGTACTGTATATACAACATTGCATGTTGTATATGTCAAACGAAAAAATTAATGTGAAAACACAGCTAGCAATTAAAATAATTATTTAATAAAAAAAATTATATTATTAAGAACCACAAAGTAATTTATATTTTAAAAACCCGTAAAAAATCGGTGGGTACCAATGCGGGTTGGTAATTTATTTTATATGCGGTGCGGGTTTGGTTAATGAAAAATTAAAACCCGCAAAGGGTATGGTGCGGGTTTGAATTTATATACTTATGCGGGTGCGGGTTTGGTAATGGCAAACCCGTTGACTACACTACCCACTGCCGTCCCTGCTGTGAGGATGTAGCTGATAGAAATTTATTTATGCCGAATGTATATTAGATACTAGATAAATTCAAGCGAAAGCGGAATCCTGAACGTGCCCTAGCTGTCAGGGTTACGCAAGTAACTTGAGTTTATCATTGACAAGTTTAACCTTGGTACGTCTCCTTGTGGGCCTGCCTTCGCAGCGACAACGAGAAACGGCCAGGACCGGAACCTTGGAGTCACTAGTGAGTGATTGACAATTAGTTGTCTACCTGTGAATATACGTCGGCGAGACCGTGCCTCTGCTGTGAGTCGAAATATATTCATGGGGTCCTCTTCCCATTATGGAATTCGATTTAATTATTGAATTCTCGTCTTTCCGTTGGGGATTACGGCATTACGTAAAAATAGGGAGGCACTGCTAAGTTTAAAATATTCCATAACTTAGGCAGTGTATGTTATTATGGAAATTGCCGCTTGTTTGTTTCCTTATTCTATTGTTTATATAGAATTAAACTTTTATTTACTGCACACATATTTTGATATGTTATCTGACTTGACTCTTGGTTGCAGTTATTCTAGAATAGGTTCTAGATACTACTAGACTAGGGATTATTAGATTGGTCTAAACCATCGGGAACTATTGTTCCGATTTTCTTCAAAAATAAAGATGGTTAGTGACTTAGTTTCTAAGTCATGATAGATAATCTAGATAGATATCCCTTTAGGATATAATACTTTAGAGACAATAGTTTCTTATGCAGTAAGAATTGACTTGAATTAGTTCATGTCTCGAGATTCTTGACTGGCATTTAGAAAGCCCTATTAGGTATTTGTTTATCTAGTAATGACGTTTCTAAGCTTTAATTACCTTTAGAGGTAATGTGTCTGACACAATTTGCTAATCAGTTATTTACAATTGTTGTGAATAGTTGAATGCAAATAGTAAAGCTAAAAAAGGGAGATGCGTATATTTGTGTATAGAAAATATCGATTTTCACAATACTACAACTATAGGTATTGGATACCAGATCTCCCGTCTAGTTATTTGAAATATTGGTTAACGATTGTTTTGATATTTGATATCGGAACTTGCGACTATTGGATAGTCACTTGTTCTTTATAAACAATTGTTACATATTTTATAATAACTAGTAGTGTCATTGACGTAGAGAAAAACATTAAGAAAAATTATTCGGTAAAGTAAATAATTTAGAACGGTGCTTTATGATTTAATCACTTAAGCATTGGATGCTTATTCCGTATGGTAAAGGATGGTTTGATACTAGATCACACCACACATCCTTATCCATTTAATGAATATTGTATTCAGGAAAGTGATTAAGATCTCGTTTAACCAATGATTGTCATTGGACCACCAAATTTATTTAACTGATACATTGGATGTATGTAGTTTTATAAATAATAATTGCTTAAGGTAGTTTTCTTTATTTCGTAACTTAGTTGATGAATTGTCATAACTTAGTTACGTGTTTCTGAAGGAACACATATTGAAAGTCTTGAAAGTATCAAGTACTTTCAATCCGTTCTGATGAAACGTAGATTGAACATTTTTGACTTGTTCAAATATATTCAATCTAAAGGTTTTAGAGAATTCTATCCTCAAAATTCATACATGTCTTTGAACTGTTCAAAGATCTTTGATACGATCAAACGTATGAATTTAAAGCAATTAGTTCTAAGGTTATTTAGTGAATATGATTCATATTCAATATTGTTCTTCCACGATTCCATCTTGATGGAATTGAGTAGTGGGAGCAATCGAATCTTATATGATTTGATTCGTTGATATTGAAAGTTACCGAATTAGTTTCAATACTCTTGGGGTTATACTCCAGTAACACTAATTCATCTCTTTAATTAATGTTCCATTATTTCTACAGTTGTTATATATGATATGTATAGGTAGAAAATTTGAATCTTGAAAAGTTTGAGATTTCAATCTTTTTTTATATAATAGTTATATAATGGAAATTACTTACACCTCGGAGGTATAAGTAAAAGTTTATCGTTTATTCTGTTTAATAGAATATTGTATTCTATTTAATAGAATATCTTTCCTACGATTCTAAGTAATAAAATCGTTTTATTACTTGGTGTGTAACATCAGATGTTAACTATTGTAGAAAAGACTTGACTTATTGAAGTCAAATGTGAGAATGATAAATTATAAATGGAACTATGTAATTAATAAGATGAAACAACCCTTATACATCTTCCGTACAAGTCCAATAGGATAACAGAATCATTCACGAGTATTTGATACTTAATGGTTCCGTTGTTTTCTTATTGAAGAAAAATTATCCTATAACTTATAATGGAAGCGATTTGATATCGATTCTGGAAGTTCACCATTGAACCTTAGATCTAAGATTGTTCATAGCTTACTACGATCAAGTTTTGAACTTGATTAAGCTTTCATTATGAATTAGTTCATGATATGTGCTAATTGTTTGCGCAGCGAAAGCAATGTGAGCTTATTAAAGGTTTGACCTTTATAGTATGACAGTGAGAAAAGTTATACTCAGCAATCTATTGTAGATTCTGAGAAAACTTATCTCTAGTCACACTAATTGAACAATTAAAGATATATTGGTTAATGTTGATAATAAACTGTATATTTTAGCTAAAGAATGCAAAGTGGCGTTTTTGGATGACTTATTCAGATAAGAGATCAGTTGTGATTTCCTTATTTGAAGAGTTCATTCTGAAATGGCCCTAGAGTTTGTGTGCTGAGATCGCAGTTTAGTGTGCTAGCTTATAGAGCCTATTGTAGACTCGGATAAGTCTTCCAGAAGTATGTGTTCTCTATTTTTGATATCGTCAGATTGTCTGATCTTGTCAAAGTATATAGAATACATATGTGATTAGAAGGGTTAGTGGGAGCGTACATATTACTTTCTAGTGTTATATATCTAACGACATTGTCATTATTATAGTAATAATGAGATGTTTGTGAGGTAAAAGATTTACCTAAGTCTTCTTTACTCCGTGAAAAGTGGGAGTAGTCTCTTTTATATACGATATAAAGTTTTATATAAGATATAAAACCAAGAGACTTGTGAGATACTCCTATTAGTCGTACATTAGATATGATCTAATGAAAGACATAACAAGGCTATCTGTATGACAGTTAGTATAACTGTTCGACAGTTATTGTGTGTCTTATATAAAGTATTCATCTTTCGTAAAGGATGATTCCTTTTTCGAAAGAGATATTGATTAGAATGTCTAATCAATCTTATGTATCATTTGATGATGACATAATAATACTTTATAATGTGCGATTATAGATATCGATTTAATCGTAATTGTTACGAGTTATTTTGACATCCTATAGACCATATGATGGATCTTGAAACACGTTCTTTGTGATCTTTGAGATATTAAGAACGAGTTTCTAATTCATGGAGAATATAGTCTGCAACCATTAGGGTCATATTAGTTTTGAGACTAATTATGACGTTAGACAGTCTACGTCATAAAGAGTCACAAAAGCAGTGGGAGTGTCACGAAGGATTCTACTATTTAGTGGAATCAAATGCAACTTTGAAGTATTGACTTATGAAGTTGCATAGTGACCTTTTAAATTAGAAGTTTTAAATTGGTGTTGTGCTTGCGGTTGTCCATAGTATTTTGGATTTGATCCCTAAATACTTGGACAACTTAGTAGCTGTAGCACAATACATGTAGCATCAGAGTCATATTAATGTATAATTTAGATTCTACAAAATATGAATGATGCTGACTATGGGAAACGATGGAGTTTGTTTGACAAACTCAATATTCATAGCGGACTTGTTTCTTACCTCTTAAGTACTGGGTGAGCTTTTGAGGGCCATGTGCATACGATGCACATTGAGACGTGTATATGATACCGTGGATTGGCACTAGAGCAAGTGGGAGAAATTGTTGGGGTTGGTGCTCAGAGCGCCAATCCGGACCGTATTTATGTCTGATTCATGAATACGAACATCCCCTTATTCCATAATATTACTTATTTATGGTTGCACCTCTTGTTCTTATATACGTATTCGATCTGATTACGATTAGATTGAAACTAAATGTGGTTTAGTGATATGTATATATTAGACAAAGGCCCGATAATATATAATGCAGTACACAGTTACAAAGTTAGTTTGTAATTGACATTGGGAAGTGTCACTGCTATATGTATATTATCAAACATAGTTCCTGGTCAAGATTTGCTAACACGGGTCGGTTAGTCAAATCCGTTGAGACCAGTACATGTCGTATATCGAGACTTGGTCCGATGGTTTATCCCAATGAACCATGAGTCTATGGAGACTCGTATAGACGTGTAGGTGTTTATAGTGGATAAACACTGAACGGCTCACCGAAGATTCTTAATGGATGGTACGCCAACGTCAATAAGAATCTTCTCGGGTTGAGTAGCATAGTGGTCCTTCGACTTGAGACACCACTGTGGATGTATGAGACATCCTCCACACTTAGATGGCAGTCACGTCACCGATCTATTTAGATCAGACCTCCGCCTGTTCGTTGGGTGTGGATCGATCCTCAGGATATCCTGTGTGTGTCAAGATAGGATCCGTCAGTTCTGTGTACAGAGCATAGGTAGTCCATATATTATTAGCAGTCTGTTAAATCTGTGGCCACAGTATACATCGGAAGTAAGTTCCGAGTGTTATTTAGAGATTGCTAATAGATACGTCGACGAGATAATACCTATAGAGATTTGACGTTTACATCTATATCTCTGGGATTATCTGGATACCTGTGACGGAGGGATTATACGTATGCAATGACCTCGACCTGTATGATTCAGCTAGTTTATCCGTGATCGTCATAATCTACGGGTGGATAGATTATGGACATGAAATTGGATTTCGTGACGGATATACCTGAATCTAGAGAGTCTCAATAATGAAACATACTCGTAGAGCACTAGAGCAACATTTATGAATAATGATGATTATTTATAAATCGTTTAATCGTTAAACGAAAAATACATGCGAACGGGCCGAACCGTCATTTCCTAATTAATGTGTATTTGTATTTAATATATGATATTATTAAATACACATTAATAAATAGTCAAATAAAGGTATTTGACATATATCATCAATATATGTATTTGAGATATTTAAAGTAAATATAATACATATATTTGATATATTTGTATTTAATTAATTATTTAATTATTTAATTGTTAAATGATTAATATAATTAAAATATAAATATATCACCAAATGATAAAGTTAGGAAATGATTATAAGTGTAAATGTTTGACTTTACATTAAAGGAAAAGGTTGTCAAATTGATTTTGACTTCTTAAGATATTTGTTCAAAAATTGTTTGAAAAATTAAAATATCTTTTTCCTTTATTTTTGATTAATTCGGCCATGACCTAAAATATATAAGAGTTATATTTTCTTAGTTGCATTTGTTGACTTATATTAATATCTTTAAAGTGTTTTTAGATATTTATTCAAGTTGATAAATTAAAGTGAAATGAAATTGAAATAAAATAACTTGTATTTGCTTAGTGAAATTCGGCCAAGGCAATTTTGTGCAAGTATATATTGTTTTTCATTTCATTTCATTCTTAACCTAATACACTTTAAAGAAAAACTCCATTAATGGAAGCAAAGGAAGCTTGTGAGAGAAAGAAAGAAGAAATCAAAGAAAGCTTGGATTTTAGTGAGTTTTCCAACTTGCTATTAGAAAGGAAAATGTTCCTTAGGATCTAGGCTTTAACATATGTTCTTAGGTTATTTCTTTCTTTATTCCTTGTGTTTTTGTGATGGAAGTTTTGATGGAAGTGTTGAGCATGTATGATGAAGGAAGTGTTGTGACTATTGTAGTTATAAGCTTTCTTTTAAGGTTTTGGAAACCATGTTGCTAATCTAGAGTTGTTGACCCACTCTTAGATGACCTAGATTTGATCTTGAGTTGTTTCATTGTGTTGAGACTTTGATTGGATGGAAGAAACATGATTGAAGTAGTTGATTTAACCAATTTGGTCTAATTTGTCCAATTTGAAGAAATTGAAAAATTAGGGTTCATGACCAATTCCAAATTTGGGGTTTTCATATATGTTGTGTATTTGGATGTGTATATGATGCATATAAAGTTTCATGTTCATTGGATTACATCTTGATGTGTTTTGAAGCATGAAATGACAAATGCACAAATGGGCACCAAATGGTGCATTCGGCCAAGGGTCAAAAATTGGGGATTTGGTTGCTTTGGTTTTTGATGTTTTGAACATGCTAAGTTCATCTTAGAAATGATTTAGAATCATTCAAAATTGATTAGATCAATTTCGGACTAAAATGGACAAAATACCATATAAGGGTAATTGGTAAATTCACTTGAATATGATTCATTTGAATTTTATTTCATAATTTGATTATTGGGCAATTAAATAAATATGTTTATTTAATTAATCCAGAAAAAAGTTTGAAATCGGAAGATACGATCTTCCGCCGCTTCCGCTGCGTTACCGGATTATGCCCCTAAAACCCCTACATTATTTTCTCTATGTTAAACAAACACACTAGTTATCGTTTATGGACCTATTAACATCGACAATATACCCACATGCAATACTTTTGCAGCAGAAAATTAACTAATAAAATAACATAACCAACCGAACTAGGTTTTCAATCACACTAGAAGAATCATGACTTTCTATATGCCAATTGGTAAAACACAATCTTCAGGTTCATAATCAAGAGGTATAAAGAATAATAAATCATCAATTATATTAAACGTTGAAGAGTATTCATGAATCAAAAACATGAATATAAGAACTTAATACAAGAGTTCATCATTAGCTTTGCCTAGGAGATTAGTTCTCCATAGAAGAAAGAGATACAACCTGGATAAATCGGAGAGACATCATGTATGGCTTGTGGTTTTTCGTTATTCTCTCTCAAATATGTGACTTCAACTCTTTTTTTATGTATTTTTCTCCTTCTTTTAGGGTTTTGGACGAGCTTAGGTATATATAGGGAAGTTCTGAAGTCCTTATGCGGATAAAATATGACCTAATTAAGATTCTGGAACTTTATCGGGGCACCGCGGTGCCGAAAAGTGGCGTTGGGGCACCCAACTCTCGGTCATTCTCTATGTGTGTAGTCTGAGGGTGCGTCGCGACGCCCACTTCCTGGCGTCGCGACGCCTGGTAGTTTTTCTGGAATAATACTTTCGTCGTTTTTGCTCTTCCCGCGTGCTTTCGATATGTCTGTAAGGTCCCGAAACATATACAATTGCTTCAATCTTCATGTTCCATTGCTTCCTATTAACAAGACGTAAAATAAACTATAATTAAGATCAAATACTTAATAATCAAGCCGAATTAGTGATGTTCAAAGTACACTTTCATGCACTTATCATAACTCGAATGGCTTGTCACTAAGATCAAGACCTCCATATCTTCCATGCGATAAATGAAGAAACTTGTTTTTTCTTGGATTACATAGGACCTTATTCATTGGTCTTTGACTATCCCAAACGACAGTGAAACATCTTCCATCTATGACATCTTCTTCAGTCGACATAAAAAATGTATGGTTTTACAAGAGGTTCACCTTTTATTCCAAACGACATAACATGGTCACTTCGGAGAGCCGTCAATTCCCCAGACGATAGGTATAAACATTTGTACCTTGCTATTGACCATGTTCATGATCTCCTACAGGCAGCGTCATATGCCAAATAAGTTTCATTCGACACGACAACGTGAACCAACGGTAGCGGTGGCCAACTTCAGATTCTATCATGCAATGTCATATGGCAATTGAGTTCCATTCGACACGACATCAAGAACCCACACAGTCAGCTGAAGACTATCATTGGCCTTCATCCAATCCAGTCGACAACGAAACATCCTCCATATGAGAATATGTCTAAATTGCAGGTTTCATTTTCCCCAGTCGATAACACATGTAGATAAAGAATCTCTTCTTGACCCAGTCGACAGAATAAGTTCCTTAGATCAAAAATCAACTAACTAGCTCACTCAACGAAGTATCCAGACGACATGTATCAATGTTCTCTCTCTATTACTTGCCATGACTGTGGTTTTGAAACTTGTAGGCAATGTCATACGATATAGTTCAAGACCTGGACCTCCATCTGGTCCAGACGACATATAAGACTCCCCTGACACTCTGCTGGTTTGGCCGACTGGAGATTATCCTGGCCTTTATCTGATCCACTTGACAGGAACATTCCTCATGGCTCATGTCGAGTCAAGTTCAAGACTTGGATCTTCATTCTGGTCGAGACGACAAAGAAGACTCCCCCGACCCTCAGCTGGTTTGGTCGACTGGAGATTATCATGGCCTTCATCTGGTACAGTCGAAGAGAACATTCCCCATGGCTTATGTCGAGTCAAGTTTAAAACCTGGACTTTCATCTGATCCAGACGACATAGAAGACTCACATGACCCTCAATTGGTTTAGTAGACTGGAGATTATTGATCGGTCAAAATCACTCACGTAATGCAAGTGCACATATCGTTCAAGTAGTATAAAATATATCGATCTCATGAGGACTTAATACCTAGGCTATCAATTTATGAAGCTAAATGTTTACAAGTGCCTAAAAGATTGGTTGTTTGATTGGATGTTGATTTTAAACTAAAGACAAGTAAATAAAACAATGCAAATGTAAATAAAATGAAAATTCAATATTATTAAAATATCTAGGGTTGTGAATCCTTCCAATATCTTTTAAAGATGAAGTGGTTATCTCACGTTTGTGTAATATATTGGTTTATTAACCGGGAACATGAAAATATGTAAAAGCCTATGTTGATGGTCAGATGCAAACACCCAAATAACCCAATTAATCATATGTCTATGTTAACCAAGTTACCTGAATTCATTAAGATTAAGTTCCAATTATGGCTACTCCCGCCCGACAGGTTTATGTCTATCCTGTAAGGAAATCTACCTAAGGGTCATCATGCCCCGAGGTGAGATCGTGAGCTATTGAGTCTAAGGCTGAAACCTTAAATTCCTTCGTCAAGTTTATTTTAAATTTACCAGATCAATCTTATTAATGGCCAGTTAACAAGAAGCATTAAGCTTAAGACTCAATAATAAACCTTTATATTACCAAAGTCATAAAATAACCCATTATAAACCGGTGATATTGAAATTCATCACAACCCTAGATATGATATTTAGTTACAACACATATCTAGGACTAGTAAAGACATAAATAAAGTAAATGACATAAAGTAAAGTTTGGAAATTAAAAAGGTAAATAAAGCAATAAAGAAAATGTTGGGGGTTAGAGGATCCACTTTTATTACTTCTATTTTAGATATCTCCTTATTATAATATATAAACTTTGCATGACATTACCAACCGACCATATAGGCGGTATCCTGATTAAGTCAGATTTATTATTAATTTCAACCGACCATAAAGGCGGTATCCCTTAAGTAAGTCAGGTTTTAAATAGTTTATATATTATAATTAAGGGAGATTAATCTAAATATTAGTAATAAAAGCACAAAATTAAACACACCAAAATAAAACACACCAAATCGGAATATATACACAAATTATATGGGTTGCCTCACTGCTAGCGCTAAGTTTAACGTCGTCAGCTAGACATGACTGCCCGAACGTTAGGCTTGATCTGAAAATGTGACACTTTCTTTTTGTCGCTCAAATGATTCTCCTCATTAGTGCTTGACACACTTGCTTTTAACTTTGAATGTTTTATTAGAGTTGGGATCATGTAACTCAACGGTTCTATCTGGTAAAATTTGGGTGATTAAGAATGGACCTGACCACCTTGATTTTAGCTTCCCAGTGATGAGTTTCAATCTTGATTTGCTGAACAATACATGCTGCCCCGGTTCCAGTTGTATGTGCACTAACTTCTCATCATATCTCTTCTTTGCCTTTTCTTTATACAGTTTGGCATTCTCAAAAGGCTGTATGTGAAATTCCTCCAATTCGTTGAGTTGGTGGAATCGTTTCTCTTCAGTTGCTTGTAAATCAAGATTTAACTTCTTCAGTGTGCAACATTCTTTATATTCAGGCTCCACATGCATATGACATGTTTTAAGTTTTTCAGTGGGACTTTGCATTGCATCAGAGTTCTGAATGGCTTTGAAAATTCCATGGCTTTGAAAACATTGAATGTCACTTCTTGGTCCTGTACCCTCATGGTTAGTTCTCTTTTTGTACATCAATAATGGTTCGACCTGTAGCCAAGAATGGTCTTCCGAGGATGATGGGCACGTCTTCGTCTTCCTCCATCTCAAGAATAATAAAATCTGTTGGGAAAATAAATTTGTCAACTTTAACCAGCACATCTTCAACTACACTTCTCGGAAATGTGAACGTCCTATCAACAAGTTGCAAAGAGACTGATGTGGGCATTGCTTCTCCAATCTGCAGTTTCCTGTAAATGGAAAAACGCATTAAGTTAACACTAGCACCTAAATCACACAAAGCCTTACCGAAGTTATGTTCTCCAATGGTGCAAGGGATAATGAAACAGCCATGATCTTTCAACTTTTGGGAAGCTTCCTATGAATGATGGCGTTGCATTCTTCTGTCAATGATATTGTCTCGTAATCTCCTAATCTTCATTTTCGTGAAAGAATATCTTTCATGAATTTGACATAGCTGGGAATTTTTTCCAACGCTTCTGCAAATTTAATGTTGATAAGCAACTTTTTGAAGATCTTCAGGAATCAAGCAAACTGTTTGTCTAGTTTATTTTTCTGGAGGCGCTGTGGAAAAAGGTGGAGGTGGAGTGAATCTTTCTCGATCATTTGCTTTTGCTTATCTTTCCTCCATCTGTGGCTCTGCTTCACTGCTTTCTATTGGAACTTCCTCAACAGTTACCTTGACTCCAACATCTTTGTTGATTTCAGTACCGTTTTTTAGAGTGATGGCATGACATTGCTCTTTCCTCATGTTCCTTGGATTTGGTTATGTGTTGCTAGGAATGGTACCTTGCGGTCTGTAACTCTGAGCATTGGTCAGTTGTCCTATTTGATTTTCCAGTGTCTTTATAGAAGCGGTTAGGCTTTGATTCAAAGCTGATTGGGCTTGAAATATAGCATCATATTTTACTACTTGAGCGTCATTTTTTTCTTCTAGCTTTTTCAAGTGGACCAGCACTTCTTCTATTCCTGGCTTATTCTCATACTTCTGGCCATTGTTCTGTTGTTTGAATCCTGGTGGTGGATTGTTTCTTTGCCCTGCATTGTTGCTACATGTGAAATTGGGATGATTCCTCCACCTGGATTGTAAGTATTGGAATATGGATTGTTCCTATGTCTGTCAAAGTTGCTGACATAGTTCACCGTCTTATCATATTGGTTGTTTGATTCTGTCTCTGGTGCTCCTCCATATGGTAAACTTGTGGATACAGTATTAACCTTCATGCTAAGAGTTTCCATGAGTTTGCATATATGATCGAGCTTGGCATTCATTGTTGTGTTGGCTCCAACTTCATATATTACTGTTATTCGTTGGATCATGCTTCTTTCTGTTGGCCACAAAGAATTATTGTTGGCTATTTCTTCAATTAAGTCCCAGGCCTGATATTCTCCTTTTGCCATTAAAGCTCCTCCAGCAGCAGCATCAATTATGGTTCTCATCAGTCCAGAAAGTCCATTGTATAAGGTTTGGACTTGTAGCCACTTTGAAATCTCATGGTGATGGCATTTTCTGAGCAAATTCTTGTATCTTTCCCAAGCTTCGCAGAGGGATTCCGAGTCATGTTGTACAAAAGATGTAATGTCATTTCTCAGTTTTGCAGTTCTAGCTGGGGGAAAGTACTTTGCAAGGAATTTGGTGGCTAGAGTGTTCCAATTTGTGATGGAACATGCTGGTAGCGAATGTTGCCAAGCTTTAGCTCTGTCTTTCAAGGAATATGGAAAAACACGCAGTCTCATTGCTTCTTCAGCCGCTCGGTTATAATTGAAAGTGCCAAAAACTTCCATGAAGTTGCTGATGTGGGCATTAAGATCTTCAGTTGCATTACCCCTAAACTGAACTGACTGATGTATCATCTGGATGCATGTTTTGATGTCACACACATTTGCTGGTAAGAGAGGAAGTAAAATACAGGAAATGAAGCCGTCAACCACCAGAATGGTTCTGTCTTGAATGAGAATTGGTGGTGCAATCTCTAAAGGTTCAAGTTCCATGTTGATAAGTGTTTTTTGGCCTTCTCGATTTTCCCTTCTAAATTGTCCGATGGTTTTTTCAATCTCTGGGTCAAATGGTCGGATTTCAAATCTTCTGGTTCGTCTGATGTAGTGTCTAAGAACCTGAAACACAAGAAAACAGAAATAATAAGTAAAAAGAAATTAGACACAAGTAAAGGTATCTAACCCTAAAATTATAGTGAAAGATAAATAAGTCCCCGACAACGGCGCCAAAAACTTGATCGGTGAAATCACTCACGTAACACAAGCGCACGTATCGTTCAAATAGTATAAAATGTATCGATCCATACGAGGACTTAATACCTAGGCTATAAATTTGTGAAGCTAAATATTTACAAGTATCTAATAGATTAGTTGTTTGATTGGATGATGATTTTAAACTAATGACAAGTAAATAAAACAATACAAATGTAAATATAAGGAAAATTCAATATTATTAAACTATCTAGGGTTGTGAATCCTTCCAATATATTTTAAAGATGAAGTGGTTATCTCACGTTTGTGCAATATATTGGTTTATTAGCCTGGAATACGAAAATATGCAAAAGCCTCTGTCGATAGTGAGATGCAAACACCCAAATAACCCAATTAATCATATGTCTATGTTAACCAAGTTACCTGAATTCATTAAGATTAAGTTCTAATTATGGCTACCCCGCCCGACATATATATGTCTATCCTGTAAGGAAATCTACCTAAGGGTCACCATGCCCCGAGGTGAGATCGTGAGCTATTGAGTCTAAGGCTGAAACCTTAAATTCATTCGTCAAGTTTATTTTAAATTTACCAGATCAATCTTATTAATGGTCAGTTAACAAGAAGCATTAAGCTTAAGACTCAATAAATAAACCTTTATATTACCCAAGTCATAAAATAACTCATTATAAACCGGTGATATTGGAATTCATCACAACCCCAGATATGATATTTAGTTACAACACATATCTAGGACTAGTAAAGACATAAATAAAGTAAATGACATAAAGTAAAGCTTGGAAATTAAAAAGGTAAATAAAACAATAAAGAAAATACTGGGGGTTAGAGGATCCACTTTTATTACTTCTATTTTAGATATCTCCTTTATTATAATATATAAACTTTGCATGACATTACCAACCGACCATACAGGCGGTATCCTGATTAAGTCAGATTTATGATTAATTCCAAACGACCATAAAGGCGGTATCCAATTTAGTCATGTTAAAATCAATTTAATTAAGTCCAACCGACCATAAAGGCGGTAGCTCATTAAGTCAGGTTTTAAATAGTTTATATATTATAATTAAGGGAGATTAATCTAAATATTAGTAATAAAAGCTTTACCCTTCACCCTAGCAGGGGGAAGTTACCTCATCATGCTGAAAAGTAAAAATAAAGACTGAAAAGTAAAGTAAAGAAAAAACTATTGCGTAAAATAAAAAATTAAATAAATAAAGTTATAAATAAACAAACAAGATACAATCTTCTTAGTATTCTTAAAGAAATCCTCAGAAGAAGGTATGGAATTTACAAATGAAATGGCTTGGTATTTATATGCAAAATTTTGCCTTCACCAATTTCTCCACCAATTTCTCCACTAATTTCTCCACCAAACCATGGCACCAAATCCTCCACCAAAAATGCAAGCATGTTTGGTGGAAGTTTGACAATTTTCATTTTTTTTTGTTTTGAAAATGACTTTAGAATTGCACATAACACACTTACGAATATTTTATCAATTTTTGTCATGAAAAATTCCGAATTCAAAATTATTATGAACTTCAAAGTTGTAGATCTTTGAGTCTTCTAAAATCTAGAACTTGAATCACCTCAATTCGATATCGGAGTAGACAGTTATGGCCAAAATACGAAAATTACGCAAAGTTGAAATTTTCGAAATTGTACTTCATTATAACGCCATTTCAAGTTTCCAACCTCCAAAATCCAAATGTCAAGTCCAGTTTTTGCCCTTATTTGTTCCAAATTTAGTCCTGATTGATTCTATTGAGTCCCAAAACTTTATTTATCTGCAAAACACATAAAAACATTCATAAAACTCGAGAAACCATACAAAATATTAGGTTAAAAGGGCGGTAAATTGTGATATATTTTCCGCTCATCAATTATCATGGCCTTCATCTAGTCCGGTCAACGAGAACATTCCCCATGGCTCATGTCGATTCAAGTTCAAGACTCGGACCTTCATCTGGTCCAGACGACATAGAAGACTCCCCCGACCCTCAGCTGGTTTGGTTGACTGGAGATTATCGAGGCCTTCATTTGGTCCAGTCGATGGGAACATTCCATATGGCTCATGTTGGTTCCTCCGATCAATACCCGGATCTTGTCGACTGAGGATTATGCCTAGTATTTATTTAGTTCCAACAACATGATTTGACCTTTGACATGTCCGAACGACATCAACTACCAGAGTTGGTCGACTGATAATCATCCCAGATATTTACTTAGCTCCGCCAACATAGTATGACCTTTGACAGGTCCAAACGACGTCAATACTCAGGTACGCCTACACCGACCTCAGACGATATACTCATTGTATACTCTCCAAGCCAAGAACTCATAAACTTAAAGAGTATGAGACAAACTGTACGGGCCAAATTTTGGCCAAGGGTATAATCATCTTTTCACCTCATTACCCATGACAAATAAATCTCAAATCCTTCAAACAATATCCAGACCTTGTTTGGGAAGATGACTCAATTCGCTTTCCAGGCCAAATTTTAGTCAAAGCCCGCATTGCAGCCCAATTTCCAACATTTCCTCAACTGAAAAAATCACTTCATAATTAAATTATTCTCCATATAATTAACTGCTATAATACCGAAAAATGAACGTTTAACATTTAAGTATGGCCCACCATCATAAATACGGTTCATATTCCAACTAATAGACTATTCCTTAACCTATAAATAGAAGCATAATTCAGAATTATGATTCATTAAAAAAACTTGGACATCCTAATTCAAACTTAAACATTCTAATCTTAAGCTCTCAAAGTCTTTTACCTTCTAAACATCGGCCCACCGCCCTCACGGCAGTCTACGGAGGTCAATGTAACCTCTAGCCTTGCTCTTCCCTTATTTACCGTTAATCTTCACTACTAACTAGAGCGTCGGAGAGCCTATGGCGCCCACCACATCGGTGGGTAAAGGCTCCTCGCTCACTCTACCTTCGTTTTGCAGGATCACTAGTGCCCCATCATACAAATTCTCGATTGTGGACCTCGGGAGAAAGCCAATGTCTACAAGTGTCACGTATGTTTTTTTTAAAATTTTAATGAGAGATTATAATATGTTTTCTTATTATAATAAATTTCTTTATTTTAATTTTATAATTTAATAATAATTAATTAAAATATTCATTAATTAAATTAGTATGTTTCTTATTTTAATAATAGATTATGTTTTTATATTTGTACGGGCCAAATTTGGGCCCAGGGGTAAAATCGACAATTAACCCAAAACCAACCACCGACCCTGAAGCCCACTAGCAGATTTAGCCTATAAACAGAAATGTCATACAAGGAAGCCTCATGGGCCCAAACCCGTTAACATGAAGAGAACCAACGGACACCAGTTACAAGAGTCAAGAGAGAATCCAAATTCATGAACTTCACCATAATGACGACAGTTACAAGATATAGACACGATCATCAGTTACCAAACATAAATCACCTGAATTAAACGATCATGAGAGAAGACTCCAACGGGCAGAATATGGACCCCGCATCAGGGAACCTATAAAATAAGAAGACAAAGCAATAGAGAGGAGATCTTCTTCTGAAGACTACTCCTATCATCAAGACACGACTCCAACACACCGCCCTCACGACAAACAATATGTGGTTGAGGTATTCCATAGACCTTAACCCTTTCACCTTGAACTCATTCGTATTTTGGCTAACTTGAGCGTCGGAGTGCCTACGGCTTCCACCACACCGGTGGGCAGTAACTTCCACTTTCGCTCTACTCTTATTTTGCAGGTTTGCTCGTGCCCCTCAACTTACATACTCGATTGTGGACCTCGATCGAAATCAGTTTCCACAATATTGCAATAGGTTTCTTATGTTAATAATTTATTATTTTAATTTTATAATTTAATAATAAAAAATAATTATAGAGATATTTTAATTTTATAATTTAATAATAAAAAATTAATTGTAGAGATTAGATTAATTATAGATAATTTAATAGCGTTTTTTTAATATGATAGTTTAATATATTTTATTGTTATAATAGAATTATTATAAAATTATAATATGTATTTTTATTTAAAAGATTTATTAATTTAATTTTATAACTTCAATATGAAGCCGTCACGTGGCACGATGAGAAGACTTTATATATATATATATAGTATTTTTTATTTTTACAATAAATAATTCATTAATTACAAAAAATCTAAACAATTCAATAAAGTATCTTTTATAAATAAAAAATAATAATTATGAAATAAGCTCATTAACTTAGAAATTTAATAAATTCATTTATTCTCTGCAAACCAAGTATATTTCTCTTCATTTTTTTTTTTTTCAACATTTTCATTTTTATCACATTTGCCGATAAAACTAATATTAATGGCCACTTATGACTAAACAAAACTATTACATTAATATCCAATGCATGCACACCATTTATTTTTAGGATTTCTTTCGAAATGACATTCTTTGTAAAATTTACTTTCACTTTTATAACCAAATGATTAGCTTGTTTTTTTATTGATTATCATGAGTAGCTAAATCATTAATTTATGGTTGTAATGGATCTTAAGCATGTTTATTAATTAAGTTGCATATTTTTTTTCTTTTGGGTTTGTTATTGAATTGATTATTAGTCTCTATATTTTATTGCATGTTTTATTATTTGTCCAACAATATAATAGTCTTGGTAAATCCTTAGGAACTCGACAGAGGGAATTTAGGTTAGCCGTGAGAATAATAGCGCATGATATAGTTCTTTTGGATAGATTTCCCTTAAGATAGAAACATACATTCAGGGGCATGTGATCACTATTAAAACCTGAACTTAATGAATTTGGTTTAAATTAATTAATATAGACATATAATTAATTGGTTTAATCTGAATATATTTACCCGACCATCGAAAGAGACTTGTAAATAGTTTAGTGTTCTGGGTTAATAATTCGTAACAACCCAATTGAATGAAAAGTGTCTGAAACTATTGTTTGCGTACTTAGGTGAAGTTACAACCCTAGATTATTCTCGCGTATAAATGTTATCTGTAAAATTATTATTTGTTCTTTATTTAATCTTTCAGTTGTTTCAGATTAATCACCAATTTTCTCAACCAATAGTTTAGTTTAAGTTAAATTAAATAGGTTAGTCTTAGTATTAATAAGAGAAATAATAAGTCCATGTTGGTACGATATCCGACTAATAGTCACTTTATTACTTTAGCGATATGTGTGCTTGCGTGCAGTATAAAATCGCGATAAAGTTTTTGGCGCCGTTGTCGGAGACTTTCTTTATTTTTCTTTATTAATATTATGACAATACGCTACTTGCTTAACTAAATACCTTTTTTTTTTCCCTTTGTTTCAGGTCATCGAATAATGGGAGTATCATTGAGCGATGAGAGAACCAAGAGCATTAAGAAATTATGTTATATCTCATGTTGGTGAGATACAGTCCTATATTTTGAGGCATGTTGTCCAAAGCAATATTTATCAATGGATATGATAGAGAGAAGTAACGCAATGTATGCTCAAGCCTTCCAGAGCACAATAATGAGTTGTGAGATATGTGGGGACAACCACCCAAGTGAGCATTGTATGTTCAACTATAATCCAGGATGGTAAAAACATCAGAAGAATTCTATATAGCACAACAATGTGTTAGCGTTATAGTCGCATGATAGATTTTGATGACGTCAACACTTGGAGTCTTCGACGCGCATTAGCAAAATATTACAAAAATATATCGAAGCACGTTGGTGGTGAAGAGCATGAATGTCAAGACTAGCGACAAAACGAATATAATCTTGCTTAGTCTTAGCTTAGAGCTTTAAAATGTAATGTGAATTGTTTATCTAAGTATCTAAGCTCATATGACACATGCACATTCATATAGATACATTAGGATCATGTGCAAAATGTTTTAAACCTTTAAATCATGTATTTTCTACTGTGACCGGCATATCAGTGCTATATCGGTGACCATACCGGTCTAATGCTCTGTTTTGATGCTCTTGGAATCGACACAAGTCAAACCGGTGTCATACCAGTGTCTCATACCGGTCATACTGGAGATTGCATAGCCACTAGAACCGGCATGAATCAAACAGGCCACCATACCGGTGAGCCTATTCTTTTCATACATACTGGAACCGGCACGGACCATACCGGTGTCCATACCAGTGAGCCTATTGATGTTGCAAGCTCACTGAAACCGGTGAGAACCAAACCAGTCCCCATACTGGTGACCATACCGATCCCAACGGGTATATTCAAATGGTAATATAGCCGTTGAGAGCCGTTACTATGCCAGACCGGCAAAACGGTGTCTGGAGACCGGCATAACGGTGTCTGGAGACCGGCATACCGGTCTCAGACAGGAAAGTTGGGGTAGTTTTCATTTTACTATAAATTGAGCCCCAATTTCAGTTTTGCACTAATCTTGAACCTTCATACATTTTATTCTAACGAAAAAACAGAGAGTTTTATAAACCTTTATATTCATACACTTTCATACATCAAGCTCACACACTACACCTTCATATTTATTAGTAGTGAGCTTAGAACAATTGGGTAAGTAACTCACACTTAAAATCTCCATTATCTTTGTGAGTGGTCAAATGTATTTGTAAATCTTTTATTCAAACACTTGTAAGAGGTTTGTGAGTGAGCCTTTATCTAAAACTCATAGTTGAGGTTTTTAAGTTAGTCTTTATCTAAAATTAAAAGTGTAAAGGTTTGGAGTGAACCTATTGTGTAAAACTCTTGGTTACGAGTGAGCCACGAAACTCGATTTATAGTGGAAATCTTCCAGCGCGGCTTGGGGGAGTGGACGTAGACATTGTTGACCGAACCACTATAAATTACTGTGTCATTTTCTCTAACCCTTAACTATTTACTTATTGCAAGATTTCATTTATTTGTATGCTTATAGTGTAGAAACTTGCATATAGGTTATATATCGAAATAGAGAAAATCAACCTAAGGCTTAATTGGTAAAACTAGATAAAATCGGCAAAGATTTTAAATTCTGCATTACTAGGTAATAACCCAATTCACCCCCTATTGGGAATATAGAGTTTGATTGTTGTATTGTTTGTAGGTAATTTCACAATAAAGGTCCTGCACATCCCATTGATCCACTAAATTATTTTTATCCACCACAAGCCTAAGAATTCTCTCAAGAACCAAAACCATCATTGGAGGACTTGCTTATGCAGATAACCAATCAAAACAAAGAAACCACAGAGAATATGCTCGTGTCATTCTGCCTGATCTCGCCCTAACGAGAACCTTGGATTTTTCCTCTGTTAATTGCAAAACTCATCATCGTAAGCGAAAATTCTTTTCTTGCCATTCCTCAGGATGCTGGCTTCTTGGAGGTGAAAAAACACCATCAACAAAGCTTATCTTTTTAAAAAATTATTGATAGTGGAAAAAACTTTTTTATTAATTTTCTATTAAAAAAAATCATCTAGTAAAACAATGTCATTTTCAAAAAAATTATAGATATGTTAATTATTGATCGATCCCATAAATTAATGCTTCAACAATTGAAATACTTTAAAGCTGTGGAGTTTAAGTCACGACTCTTTATAGACCGAGCACTATGCTGATTTAAAAATGACCTAAATTAAAAGATCTTATATTTGAATGTCTCAAATTAAATATAATTATTAATACATATTAATATAGTTCAAATCTAATATACTAATAATTTTGAATATCTCATCTTTTAATGTAAAGCAATTTTCTATATCTAGTATCTTCTAAAGTATTGAAGGACTGACACAGTTCAGTTGCACTGTTTCATTAAAAAATATTTGGCGTTTGAATATATTTTCAATCTTACGTATATAATTGATGTATTTGTGGGATCCCCCATATAACAATATAAATTTGAATCAAAGTGATGATCTTTTTGTGTTCCTTTTTTTAATAATTCTCCGTCAAACGTGCATGTATAGTATAAGATATTTAAGATTTAATTACTTATAAATTATCATCTAATAATTATCCATTAAAATTTATACA
Organism: Zanthoxylum bungeanum; assembly: GCA_019454045.1. NCBI lineage: Eukaryota > Viridiplantae > Streptophyta > Magnoliopsida > Sapindales > Rutaceae > Zanthoxylum > Zanthoxylum bungeanum. The sequence goes on along the minus strand of SKCR01034808.1, from coordinate 22,067 downwards.
AAACTCAGTTGTCAAATCTAAAACCAATTGTCCAATCTTTGATCAACTGTTCCTATTTGATTGCTCAGTTATATATTGAACAAGTTCCATTATATCATTTGTTCTAAGAGAAGAAAAAAAATCCCACTAAATGTTATCGACTACATAAATTACTTGACGTTGTTATATTTAAGATCTATATCATAAAAATTTAATAAATTTTACGTTAATTACGAATATCTAACACAATTTTTTTAATTTGTGTTTGGGAGCCACTATGAAAAAGATATTCAACTTAAGTGCAGAATTAAAATCACAATATTAAGCAATAGAATCATGACATATACGAAAACAAAATCAGAATTGGTTGTATGTAGCATGAAAATACAAACGTTATTCTATTTATGCTCTTAATGAGAATGAATTGTGCTGAAGTTTCAAACGGAATGCTTTTTGCATTTGGACAATGATTCTTTTTTTTTCTTTTTTTTCTTTCTTTTATATTTCAATGGCATTATTATTTAGTGAGACATGATCTATATAAAAAATATATAAATAATTAAGATTGAATTGTATGTCATATGTCATTAGATGACACTAATAAAACATAAAGAGAGAATATCCTAATTTTTTTTATAATATTTTAAATATTATTAGTAGAGACAATGTTTTGTATTCATTTATCATATACAAATTCAATTATAATATTTTATCTCTATCCATATTATATGGGAGATAATTGTTGTTGAAATGAATTTAGATATAATATTGAGTTGAATTAATTTTTCAAAATTTATTGACATAATGCTTTAATAAAAATGATGATTAAGATTAAATTATATTTAAATTATTATTTAATAATTAGCCATCATAATTTATTGATAATTTGATAAAAGCCAGGGTATTGTATCATCATTAGGCAGTAGAAGCTAGCAACCGTATATGTGGGTCACAAAAAGAATATATCTATTTCGAAAGGAGAACAAAGTGATCAGTTTAACTGTTTAAGTACGAGCCCAATCAAGGAACTTGACAACTGGAAAGAAAATGAACTGGCCCAGCTTTTAACTCATAGTCTGTTTGTTAGTAATGAGCGGTTTGAATATATATATTTTTCGTCCATTTATATTAATATTTTTTGGGTGATCTCAGGGTTTATGAGTATTTTGATGTGTTTTTGCATGTCAGCTAGAAACGGTAAAATATTAAGCAAATCGGGAAATTTTTGGAGTGAAAACGTGTGTCCGACGTGCGTAGCGCGTCAAGACGTTCTGATGAATAAAAACGTGACAGAAGGCTTCAAATTGGGCGTGTCGCGACGCGCCAAAAATTTCATGGAGCGCGTTGGACGCACGTCGCAAAATAGAACGCGTTCCTACTTTACCCAGAACTCGATTTTTGATTAGGAAAGTCCCTCAGGACCTCCTATATAAGCACAAGTTCATCCCAAAACCTAAAATCAAGTCTCATAATATATTTTGGAGCCTCCAGAGTATAGAAAAACGCATAGAGCAAGGCAAGAACGAGTGCATCAACCAGAGTTGGAGTTTGAAGTCGAAGACTGCAAACAAGAGTTTCTTTCTTCCTTTTTCTATCTAGCTTTTATCTTTTATGAGTTCTTGACTTGTTACAATGATTAGCTTATTTTATTGAATATTATAAGTAGCTAAATCATTAAATCTAGGGTTGTGATGGATCTTGAGCATGTTTAATTAATTTAATTATATATTTTTATTCTTTTGGATTGTTATTGATTATATTTTATTCTCTATGCTTTGAATACTTATTTTATTTATTTGGTCAATAATAGAATAATCTTGATAAATCATTAAGAACTCGACGGAGGGAATTTGGGTTAACCATGTGAATAATAGCATGTGATCTTATTATTTGAATAGATTTCCCTACAGGATATAAATATACCTAAAGGGTATACCTAGCCAATATTAGAACCCGGCCTTAAGGAATTCAGTTTAATTTAATTAAGATAGACATATATATAGTTAATTGAGTTATTATGAATATATTCACCTACTCATCGAAAGAGACTTGTAAATAATTTAGTATTTTAGGTTAATAATTAATAACAACAACCCAATTGAATGAAAAATTCTGGACACATTGCGTGCATATTTAGGTGAAGTTACAATCATAGGTTCTTCTATCTATAGGGTTTTCAAAGTCCATTATTTGTGTTTTATTTAATTTCAAATTTCGATAAATCAATTCTCCTATTGTGTGCTAGATTTATAAAATCGCGATCAGTTAGATAAGAGTTAATAATATTTAATAATGTGATTGCCTATGGACGATTTTTCTTTAATGCAATAAATTCTTCATCTACCAAGCACATGCATTGAGCGGTGCAAGCTAAAGAACCTATATTGAATTGTAAAATCTTTAAAAAAAATTATTATTATTTGAATTTTGCCTTAAATTTAAAGTATATTAAATCTGTTAAATAATTGTTTTGATTTTTTTTTTTAATAATATTGAAATCAATGGGTGTATAACTCAATTTAGATTGTCTTATACTTATATTTAAAGATAAAAAATAATTCTTAACTAATGTGTGAAATTTTTGTCAATATTAAAGATTTGGATGATGAGAATTCTCTCATACTATATACCAATTTCCCATCTTTTAATATTACTTAAATTTTAGTGATCACGAGTAAGAAAATGTATTTACGGCTAACTAAACTGTGTGGAGAAGAAAGTCATGGTTTTGGTCTTGAAAAGCAATGAGGTAGCAAAATTTGGAATCAAATTCTTGAAAGCACAACACAACTAGTTTTAGACAAGTAGAAAAAAAAAGTGTGTTTCAAGTAAAGCAATGTTAAGCTCGAAAGTGGATGCCAATAAGGTGTTAGATAGGCCTAGCCGTAAATTAGTAGCATCTTTATTTATGTGAATAATATACTGAAGAGTGAGGCCATAATTATACGAGCATTTATGAAATTAACCAAGTAGAACGGTTAGTGGTTGTGACAATTTAATGCAATTAAAATTTAAAATGGATTATAAAAACACTTCTGGGCCTTAAGGTTTTCGCAAGCAGAGCTTACTCTCTTGAAACATAAGTAAAAATGGTTCGTGGAATTAGAAGAGTTGCTTTGTTATCATTGGTTTGTTTTCATGTTCTTGTAGCCAGTGTGGTTGCTAGGGATGTAAACAATGAGAATGAGGAGATGTTCTTAGGTATTGGGAAGGGAGGTGGATTCGGTGGAGGTGGTGGGTTTGGTGGTGGTGGTGGCGGCGGTGGCGGTGGTGGTGGATTTGGAGGTGGTGGCGGTGGTGGATTAGGAGGTGGGCATGGTGTTGGAGGTGGTGTTGGCGGTGGAATTGGTAAGGGAGGTGGTGTTGGCGGTGGTGGAGGATTTGGAGGTGGTGGCGGTGGGGGATTAGGAGGTGGGCATGGTGTTGGTGGGGACATTGGTAAGGGAGGTGGTGTTGGTGGAGGCATTGGTAAAGGCGGTGGGCTTGGCGGCGGCGGCAAAGGCGGTGGAATCGGTAAAGGTGGTGGTCTTGGTGGCGGCATTGGCAATGGTGTTGGAATAGGCAAGGGAGGAGGTATTGGAAAAGGTGGTGGGCATGGCAGTGGGGTTGGAAAAGGCGGTGGACTTGGTGGAGGGATTGGTAAGGGTGGAGGTGTTGGTGGTGGCATTGGAAAGGGTAATGGAATTGGTAAAGGAGGCGGTGGACTTGGGGGCGGTGTTGGTAAAGGCGGCGGACTTGGGGGCGGTGTTGGTAAAGGTGGCGGACTTGGTGGAGGAATTGGTAAGGGAGGCGGTATTGGCGGCGGCATTGGCAAGGGTGGTGGCATTGGCAAGGGTGGCGGAATTGGTGGAGGAATCGGTAAGGGAGGTGGTATTGGTGGTGGTATTGGCAAAGGTGGTGGTCTTGGTGGCGGAATTGGTAAAGGAGGGGGTATTGGTGGAGGAATTGGTAAAGGTGGTGGAATTGGAGGTGGGATTGGGAAAGGTGGTGGAGTAGGAGGTGGTGTTGGCGGTGGAGGTGGAGGTGGCTTTGGTGGTGGTGGCGGCGGCGGCGGTGGTTTTGGAAAAGGTGGAGGCATTGGAGGTGGATTTGGCAAAGGTGGTGGATTTGGAGGAGGCATAGGTGGTGGTTCTGGCGGTGGCTTTGGCAGTGGCTTTGGAGGAGGAGGAGGAGGAGGTGGTGGCGGATTTGGTGGTGGATTTGGTGGCGGTGGAGGTGGTGGTATCGGACACCATTAAGCTTTACGTACCTTTCATACCTTGCATGCATGCATCACAATATGCACGGCAATTAAAAACGATTTCAATTTTATTAGCCATATATTTATGTTCTAAATCCTTATTAACTAGTTCATGAACGATTTCAATTTTATTAAAGGTTTGATGTTAATAACAGATTCTTACATATCATTATCATGTACCATTTCTGTCTATTTTATTGCAAAATAAAGTTTTTTTTTATATCACCATTGGAATCCTGGTCATTTTTTTCTAATTTTTTTATTATTATTATTTTATCGATTGAATGCTAAATGCCGAGCAATATTTGATTCGTAGCAACAAAAATTTTCCTCTGTTTTTGGAAAATTGATATTAAAAAATAAAAATGTAAGCCATCATTGATGGGCTAAAAAGTAAAAACTAGCCCATTAAAAGAAGTCTCGTGCTCACCGGACTCACTAAACTGTGCAGTGATAAGGTTTAGTTAAAGGGCAAATAACATCTGGATCCCTTAATTTGGTTTCCATCGGAAAAAAATCTTTGTGGAATAGGGACAAATATGTTAGGCACATATATTGATATTTCTGTTCAAATAAAGATATAATTACCGTGTGCGGAGGTTCTTAGAGCCCGATATGTTAAGTGCGGGTAATATTTCAATTTTTATACCAATTGATTGAATATGACGTGTATGAATATTGACATCCTCATACTATACCATGTTTGTTGCCGTCCTTAGTTTTCACCTTTAAATCTGGATTCCTTAAATCTGCTTTTATTTTAGGGAAATTTTATGGTTTCCACTCTAAAGATAGTGAAAGTTCGAAATTATTATAACACTTTTTACTTTATTATTTCTATCTTAGTTTAAAAAATATATCAATTTTCCCTTGTCTAAGCGAAAAATGAAAATGTTTTGTAACGTTTCAAGTAGACCCGCAGTTCGGTTCCAAATCGGAACCAAATCGAACGGTTAATAGTTTCACTTCCTTGGGTTTCCGAAATAGTGTAAAAAAAAGTGCTTCGAATCATTGCTATTTGACCCGGACCTGTTCTAAAAAAGTCGAGGCATTTTGAATTGTTTGTTGACACGGACAAAGTCAGGGAAAACCTCGAAAATTATTTCAATAGTGGACCTTGGACATATAATAGTTCCGAATCGAATCTCTTTATAAAGAAGATCTTTTGTCTCATGGTAGCATGCTCCAGTCCCCTTACGAAACTTTCGTTATTGGAACCGTTAATCGGAAACAGACTGGACGATTATGGTTCAATTTATAATTTTTTTAAAAAAAAAATTTTAAAAAATGATTTTTTTAAACTAATATTAATGGAATATTAATACCAAATAAATATAATAAACAAATTTATTTTTTGAATTTTATTACATTAAATTAAAAACTTAAATTAAAAATAGAATAAAAGGCTTGAATTTAAAATTAAAAACTTAAGCTGTTTATGTATTTTCTTGGGGTGAGATGAATCAAAACTCAACCAGTTCCATTGTATTTTTTAGATATTTAACCTTATTACAATTATTTACTCATCATCATTATATGTTCTTGATGTTGATCATTCAGCTCTCGTTCTGTTGCAATTGTATTGTCGAACAAATCTTCAAAATCATCGGGGACATCTTCTTATCATCTTAGATCATCTCAGGGTCCGATCATCGACATATCATGTTGCTTATAAGATGCTTGGATGTAATGAAGACCTTATCGCTTCCAAAATATTACCTCTTAAGCTGGAGCCTTGTTTAACCGCAACAGTAGAAACATGTGTTGCCAACACCTCTTTAGCAATTATCAATAAAATCAATGACAACCCAACGGCTTGTTACCAGCAATAAACTGACGGTTCTGGTGGAACTGTGGAAGGTTACGGTTCGTTTACAACATAAAGTTTCGGTTCTTCATTAGGAATCGTCCAATTCCTCTGGTTTAGTTAGGGTGAGAACCTTACCCGAACAGAAAGGAACCGGTTCTGATTCTCGAACCGGAATTGAATGATTCGTTCCGGTTCCGAACCGAAACCTTAGTCAGGTCTAAATTCAAGAGAAAATTATGTAATTTTGTGACTTTTGGTTCACAACTATTGATGCAAACTTGATAATTTAAAAAGTGTTATAATATTTTTGGATTTTGATTCCCTTTAATTTTCTTATAGCTTTAATTTTGTTATTTGATTTACAATAACCTGGTTTATAAATAGCACACCTTTTAGGACAATAACAAATAAAAACAACATAACCATTAACCAGTGTATTAAAAAACATTTTTTTTTTTGTCTCTCAAGCCAAACACGTCTTAAGTCAAGAGAGGAAGCAATTTCCAAGTTTCCAATTGTGATGGGGCCGGCAATTGATCAAATCGGGCGGGTTAGTTTCAAACTGGGCCAAGCACATCCCTTTCCAAGAACTGGACCATTTTTAAATAAATCAAAATATAAAAATAAATTGGAAAAAGTAAAAAAACAAAAACAAAAAAAGAAAAAGAAAATCATTTATGACAAAATCTTGTACCTGTTCAGTGTTCACGCTTTTTAGACAAAACTCACCAGAGTTAGATTTCATAATTTAATGCACTTTCATTCAATCACTGTGCTTCAACAGTTTCAAACTTTCAAACCTTCTTTAGAATAAAAGAAAATAAACAAATAACATAATAAAACAAAATAAAATATACAAAAACAACAAAAAGTCTACAAGAAAGAGAGAATGATAGTTGATGATGGGGCTTAGGATTCTTGCTTAACAAGACTTTTTGTTTGTTAAATTGTTGTAGAAATTAGAAAAATGCACAGTTCAATTGGTGTTTTGTGGGCTCAGTCAATGCCTTTTTACCATGAAAAGGTACTTTTTTAATGGCAAATTTTTGATCTTGTTTGGTCTTTAGTCTTTTTCTTCATGATGCTTGTAATGAGTTTGTTTTACTGTCAACTTTTGGCTTCAAATGATTGTGTTTTTGCTGATATGTGGGGTGAAATTCACTGAATTTATCTGGGTTCGGCTGTTTTTTTCCCCACTTGAGATTTTTTTTTTTCAATCCTTGGATGAGTTATTCTGGTGTGTGAGTTTTGTGTTTTGACTGATTCTGATTTTCTGCAGGTGGAATTTTTGTTTTGTTTTGTTTTTTGGTTTGGTTTTTGAAGCCTTAGTGATCAACATTTGTTTTATTCTTCATTTTTGTCCATGAAAAAATTCACTGCTTTGGCAATTTACATTATGTTTATAATCTGAGAATTTATGTTTGAAGACTGATGCTCTTTTTTTGTTTTTGTTTTTGTTGTTGATGATATGTTAGGAGAATTTCAAGTGTGATGCGACATAATGACAATTAAGAGTTGGATCAGTAAGAGATTTGGAATCCGACCAAAGATTAAGAAGATGATAAAGTGCATTTGTTCTGGAGAGAAATTAAGAGCAGATGAGTTAATTTCTTCATCCGAGTCCCTGGCAACTCGGGACTATTCAGCAAGTGGATATTCGTCTCGAGCTGGGGAGACGGACACAAAAGTTGACAATAGTAACATCGAAGAAGCAGAGTCATCACTTCGTGAGAGCGGCTATCTGAACTATGAGGTTGGTTCCATCTAATGACTTTACAACTAAATGTTAGTTACATGACTGAATTAGATCACATTCATGCCAGACGTGGTGCAATCCCTCTATGGTCTAGACATGGTCTTGAATGAATGCTTCTATATTGGTGACAGTTACATAAATTTCCTATAATGTTTTTTTCATTGATAGTGGCAACAATTTAACAAGTAGTAAAAAAAGAAGTGTGTATGATAAATTCCTTTTACGTCCGACCACTATTCAACTGTGATTTTGCTTTTAAGATGGTAGTAGCCAATACAATGAGAGTGCTTGATGGACTGTCTTGTTTTCGGAAGATTTTTGTTTCTTTTCCGATGGCACATTGTCCATTATTATTGCAAGAGTAGCATATTGTACTAATAAATCAGGTGCACAGGTAATTAGTCTGGTTTGTTATTGTCTCTCTCTCTTTCTTTTAATGGCAATATTCCCAAAAAATTCTTTGACTATGCAAAGCAGAATACTTGGTTCAATCATGCCTGTTAATAGGTTAAAATTTGGATAGAAGCTTTCTTTTTTTTTTTTTTTTTTTTTTTTTTTTGTTGTTGAAATCTTTGGAAACCACGCCGCCAAACCACCCATTCCGGGCTTAAGCGGAGCAGGTAAAACACCCGGCTGTCCCAGGCTCTTACAAGAAACGCACTCCTGGGATTCGAACCCAGGACCTCAAGGTGAGATCCTGAACCTTACACCACCAAGCCAAGCCCCTTGAGGACGGATATAAGCTTTCTTTTAAACAAAATATGGAATGATTGATTTACTCTGGATGTTCTTCTATTACGCTTTCTACATGCATAAGATATATAATACTCATATGTAAGAGTATCGTGGCTTATCAATTTGAATAAAATTCCATTTGCGCACAGGGAGTTGCTTCTGTGAGGCAACTATGATGTAGCTACAAAATTTTTGTTGCCAGCACCCTGTGCAACACGACATTAAATTTTCTCATGGGCTTGATGACACAACGGATTGATTAAAAAAATGGAAATTTGGCCTGAGATCATGGTGAAAGGATGAAACAATCAACTTTATCATTTCAATTGCTCTCATTGGAGCTAATTTATGACATCATAAATGGGATTTATCAACTGTAATGATCACATCATTGATATTTGTTCTTGTCAATGTTTCACAAATCTTTTAAACTGTATGTATCAGGCTTTATGATAAGCAAAGTTAGCATCTGTGGTTCTTTCTCTCAAGTATGTGGGTACACACTACACAATTTGGGGAATATAGTAAATGAAACATTTAGTTCCCTTATTTAGTTTGGATGGAGTATAAGCGAGTCATAAAAGGGCATGAATTTAGTGAAGCTATTTTTTGATAGGGGCTTATGAGAATCGTGATTGTTTAATCTCTCTTTCACATCCCTGCGATAAATCATAAGGCTCATGGTTTGTGGCTTTTGGCAATGACTGGATTGTTATGATATCCACAGTGCTGAGGGCATCATTGCTGTAAGTAATGGGTTGGATGGGAACAACTATTTCTGATGTTTATCTAGGCAGAAAAAGGGGCTCAACAGTTTTGATTTGTTTCAGGAAGTTATTTGTATTTTCTAGCACATTGATCTGTTGCCATATTTCCTGTGGACCTATTATTATCATGAATGAAACAAGTTTTTCCGTATTTCCTTCATATTATCATAGGTATTTTTGTCTTCTGAGACCACTTGTTCATCATTCTATTAATCTTTACTTTTATCTGTGTACTGAATGGAGAAGCTAGACATGGTGGGAATTTTATTTTCATTGACTGTGACTATGTCTAAAATTGGTCAGGCTTGCTGCTACTCAAATCTTTCACTGATATCGTATTTGTATGCAACTAGCTTATTTCATGTCAATTGTTTCAAGGCACACCTGTGAAAGCAGCTTTACTTCACAATTTGTCATGAAACTAAGCAGTCATCTTGATTTTAGGAAGCTAGAGCCTTACTGGGAAGGCTTGAGTTTCAAAAAGGAAACATAGAAGCCGCGCTTCATGTATTCGAAGGAATAGATGTAGCAGCTGTGACTTCCCGGATGAAAGTTTCCCTTTCTAGAAGATGTGATCAAAATCGACGCCGTTCACAAAGTGATGCTGCACCACCCATGTCTATGCATGCTGTGAGTTTACTTCTTGAAGCAATTTTTCTCAAAACAAAGTCATTGCAGGGTCTTGGAAGGTTTGAAGGCACGTTGTTCATCTATTTTCTTTCTTCCTATTCTGGTTTATTCTTTATAAATTAGTTTCTCCTGTTATCATTTACCTTGTCTTAATTGTTTTCAACTCAGGAGATTGGCTTAGTTGAAAAAGAATTCTTAACATATCGATTGAATATTGAATTGGCATGCATTTGACAACAATGTTTTTTTTTCCTTTTAGAATTATGTGATCTAATTGACAAGTCTGAGCACCAAGTAGCAAAGTTAGTTTTCGAGAAATTAAAAGAAAAATGGCTTTCATACGTTTCTTGTTGCTCTCTCTCACGCAGAAAAGGAACAAAATTTATGAGAACTTTAGATAGAAATATCAATTATAATCACTGTATTCCTAACTTCTCTTCCTGGCTTGTTTTATAGAGGCTGCTCAATCATGTAAAGTTATTTTGGACACTGTTGAACACGCGTTACCAGAAGGCCTGCATGGAAACTACTCTGTAGATAGTAAATTACAAGAGACTCTAAACAAAGCAGTTGAATTGCTTCCAGAGCTATATAAACTTGTTGGGGATCTACAAGAATCTATTTTTTCATACCGGCGTGCTCTCCTCTACTATTGGAATCTTGACATGGAAACCACGGCAAGGATAGAAAAGAAGTTTGCAGTTTTTCTGTTATACAGTGGTATTGACGCAAGCCCTCCAAATCTACGTTCACAGATGGAGTTATCTTTTGTGCCAAGAAACAATATTGAAGAGGCTGTTCTCTTGCTACTGATTTTACTGAAAAAAATTATTCTGAAAAGATTAGAATGGGACCCGTCAATTATAGATCACCTTTCATTTGCCCTTGCTGTGTCAGGGGAATTATGGGCTCTGGCACATCATGTCGAAGAGTTGCTCCCAGGGGTCATGGAAAGAAATGAAAGATATTGCACTCTAGCTCTTTGTTACATGGGGGAAGGTGAGCACATGGTTGCTTTGTCTCTTTTGAGGAACTTGTTGAATCATAGAGAAAATTCAGACTACATTCTGGAATTATTGCTGGCCTCCAAGATTTGTGCAGAGAACAAAGTATGCATTGAAGAAGGGATAGCTTACGCTCGCAAAGCGCTTTCCTTGTTGCAAGGAAAATGTAAGCAGATGGCTGGCATTGCAAACTGCTTACTTGGTGTTTTACTGTCAGCTCAATCCAGATCGGTTGTTTCTGATTCTAAGAGGATTTTTAAACATTCTGAGGCACTTGAAGCACTGGAAACTGCTGAGAAAATGATGAGAGAAAGAGATCCATATATTATGTACCATCTTTGCCTGGAATGTGCTGAGCAGAGGAAGTTGGATGTTGCACTTTATTATGCAAAGCAGCTGCTAAAACTTGAGGCTGGGGCTAATGTCAAGGGATATATCCTTTTGGCTCGAGTATTATCAGCTCAAAAACGGTTTGTTGATGCAGAGACTGTAATTAATGCTGCTTTAGACCAGACTGGGAAGTGGGACCAAGGAGAACTCTTGCGAACTAAAGCTAAACTCCAGATAGCACAGGGCCGTCTGAAAAATGCCATAGAAACTTACACACATCTTCTCGCTGTTCTTCAAGTTCGGACCAAAAGCTTTGGTGCTAGGAAGAACCTCCCAAAGGTATGGTACTTATGGTCTGTTTTGATTTTTATTAATGGTATCTGTACACTGTGGGACATAATATATAATAACAGTCTTTCATATTGCATCTAGCTGACAGCTCTGATGTTCGACTTTTTTGTTTTTTTAACTTTTTTTTTTAAACGTCAATTATTTAGGAACTAAATAGAAATTTGCTATTAGTTTTGGAAATAATTGGTTAATCATCAGTGAATGTAGCACCTTACTATTATTATAAAGGTGTTGAAACTTAACTTTTTTGTTCGTCACTTTGGTGTCAAAACAAAGTTGTGCCAACAGCTTGCATATCCATATTAGAGCAAAAATCAGGCTGTACAGATGAAACTTAACCATTGAGACAGAATACATTATTGAGCTATACATTTGACATTATTTAACGCAGTACCATCATTCAATGTGTTGCGAATTCCACTTCTTTAACCGTTCCCTTGCACCGTATAGCAGAAGTTGAAAATTTTGAAGGTATTATACATTATTGCTTTTCAATGAATGGGGAGAACCACACAAATCTATTTTGTTCTTAATTTTCTAGATTCTGGAACATCTTAGGACAATATGAAAGCTTCTTATTCGGGAGGATGAGCTTTAAATTTAGCTTGAATTCTACACCTAATTAAGAGTTCTCAACAGTCTGCTTGGAGACTGAATTGTTATATTAATTACTTTCTTCCTTTTTTTTTTTCCCAGTCACTAAATAAGGGAAACCGTGATAGAAGTTTGGAAATGGAAACATGGCATGATCTAGCTAATGTGTATACAAGTTTGTCTCAGTGGCGGGATGCAGAGGTCTGTCTTTCCAAATCCAAGGCTATCAGCCCATATTCAGCATCTGGATGGCACTCCACAGGTATAAATTATGTTTCATTCAAACGTGATAGTTTGTATGTCAGCTTTCATTTAAATCCTAGTAAGATAGTTCCTGAAAATTTATGCTTCTGTGTTTCTTTCTCGGATTTTTTTTTTATTTTTTATTTTATTTATTGTGCTTGAAAAAACAATGGCTAAATCTATTCGAAACTTGTTAGGTTTACTCTACGAAGCAAAAGGCCTTCACCAAGAAGCTCTGGTATCATTCCAGAAAGCATTAGATGCTGAACCCACCCATGTCTCAAGCTTGGTATCAATCGCCTGTGTCCTCAGACAGGTTGGTAGCCAACCAATGGTGACAGTAAGGAGCTTTTTAACTGATGCACTTCGACTTGACAGAACAAACACCAAAGCCTGGTACAACCTCGGTCTGCTCTACAAGGCAGATGCTGGTGCATCTATGCTGGAAGCTGTCGAATGCTTTGAAGCTGCTGCTCTTCTTGAAGAATCTGCACCAGTTGAACCCTTTAGATGAGCATGTAACTTTGTCAATGTTTATGTAAGCCCTATGCGAATGTAATAATATTATTTTGTCCTATCAGTATCAATGTCCGAGGATTTAGAACTTAGTTTGATGATTGAGAAAATTTTAATGGAATTTTGTTTTGTCTGCTATTTTACTGTTCCATTGAATGTTTTAGTGGCAGGCTTACTGTGAGTGAGTAGTGACACTGTCCTGTTAATACGGATAGTTGTTAAATTGTGCTACGAGTCATATTCTTCAATACATGATAAGGAAATATGGTTATAATTACTATCAAAATCATATGAAAAAAATAAATAAATTAAAAAGATTAAAACGATGTTATTTTGATAGTGATTTTGTCTCTGTTTAATTTTTATATTATTGCTCTATTTCTTTTCAAAACCATCTAGTTTTAATCTTCTATCCCGACCTTAGTGTGTGATAATTTGGAACTATAATAAAATAAATTATATCATAACTGATGCGACATACATATTACACAATTAAATAATATAAGCAATCACTTAATACGTTATTTTTTAATAATATTAAGTCATAATCAATATTCTAAAAAATATTATGCAATATATAAAGAGTGAGGGAATGCTTAATATCTAGATGAACGGACTAGAGGATTTATTTTTCATTCGAAAAATTTTATTTGTAATGAAATTAGGTGACCTACCAAATTTTCTACATATTTTGAATAAACGTGTCTTCTACATGTAACATAAGATTTCAAATATAATGGCCCACCAAATAAAAAATTACAACAATAAAATAAGATATTCCCTCTTACCAATTTTCTTTTATTTATTTATATATACCGCGTCAAATCCAAAATTAAATAAACAAATTTTTATATATATATATATTAGTGTGTGTTCATGCCTACGGCACAACATTACAGAATTTACACAAAGATTAAGATTATGTTATTTAATTTGTTTATAATGAAACGATTTTATCCATTAATAAATGATTTTATTCTTTAATTTATTTGGTAGTTTTCATTTTCCATTTTTATAGAGATTCTATAATAAAATAATTCTTTATCATCCATTAGATTATAATGAAATGATCTGAGCCGCCAATTAAGTCACATAAAGATAGCCTTTCGATATCTCTCTTAATCATAACCATTGGTAAGGGTGGCAACGGGCCGGGTTTTGAAAAGCCCGGTCCGAGCCCGACCAAAAAAAAAAAATTCGGCCCGGGCCAAATCCGGCCCGAATTTTTCCAAAAAAAAAAAAAAAAAATTCAAATACAATTTATATTATACATATACATCATCAAGATTAAAAACATACAAATACAAAATACATTCACACTATATGCAAGGACAATTCACAATTTAAATACTAAAAAAAAAAATGCTACAAAAATATTAAAAAATATATATATATATATATAATTTTTTTTTTTGGTTTTAGTTCGGGCTGGGCCCGAGCTTTTCTGCCACCCTTATTCATGGGTTGTCTCCTCTTTCCTTTCACAACCATGGTGCTTTATATATATATATATATTAGAACCGAAAAATCGAAATAAATTTTCAGAGTTAAAAGAATCAACGAGATTTAATTCCTTTGAAGAAACGGTAACTTGTTACGCGTACGCAGCAGTTGAAAGAGACTAAAACTCACTTTAAAAAACTTAAATCCCAAAAATCAGCACCTCTTTCTCGTTAAATAATAATAATAATAATAATAATCCTCTGCTTTGTTAAGGTCAGCTCTGATTTCTTTTTTCTTTCTTTTTTTTATAAATATATTTACGAAGTCATTGTCACATTGATCATTGAGACAAGTTTTTGCACATTATTAGGTCCAAATATGCCAAACACTCAAGCTCTTGTGAGTGACTTGGTCTCCAAGCTTCGAAAACGGTGAGTTTTTAAGTATTTGTATACATCAATGTTTTTTTTTTTTTTTTTTTTGGGAATTGCTTTTTGGAAGGGTTTTGGTGAATGTTTGGTCTGGCATTAGAAAAGTGTAGGGTTCATTCTAAAAAAATTTCTTTAAACTGAAAAACCCTTAAAGTGCTTTCCACATAAAGTAAAATATTAGTAAAAGCGTTAACATTTTAAATATAGTTAATTTGTTTGTTGAAAAGAAAATCACATTTTACCCTTTAATGGTGTGTATTTTTGTGTTTCGATATATGTGGTAAGTGATAAATACAATTTGCCCCCAAAGGGTGTGGTGGGGCTTGGTTATGATTTGGTTGTCAGGTTTTGAATTCAGAGTGTATTTTTTGTAAGAACCTGAGGCGGCCGGAGTTTTACGTGTCCGGATCGGGTGGTTTGACAAAGGATTTTCTAATGTTTCCAAAAAAATAATAATAAATACTCTTTTTATTAGAAGGACCAAAAAATCATTCTTTCATACAGTTTTGTGCGGGTCATGTAGTTGTATGTGAAAGTTCAGAGTAATAATTTTCATGGAAATTTATTTCTCTGTGTTATTTTTTTTTAATTCTAAGTGCCTTTTTAGTATGCAATATTAGTTCTTATTTGTGTTTAATTCACTGTGGCAGAAGAGTTCAAGGTTCACATGAAACAGCTAGGCTAACTGCTGAGTTACTACGTGTAGTGATATCACAACACAAGGACCCGACTGCGACTACAGATGGGGCGGCGTCTCTCATTGAGGCAGTAAGGAGTGTTGGTGAGCAGCTCATTGCTGCTAATCCCGTTGGTAAGTGCTTCCTGCAAGCTCACTCTGCTTTTGAGGCGATACAGTTAACACAAGTATTTTGAAGTAGAATGCTGAATTCTGAATGTAAGTACTTAGGGCACTTGGACTTGCAGTAACTTGTTGTGCAAGAAACTTGATTATGGTATCAAGAGATATCATTTAAGGCTTGGCGGTATGTTCTTCAAATATAGCACTCTGGTGATTGGGATTTGGAGACCATGGAACCTGTCACCCTAAGATATACATATAAGAATAGATTAGGATACTAGTTTACTAAAACCGTTCATGATTTAACTTAATCAAAGAAAGATATTTGATTGTACTTTGAACACCAAGAGTGAATCTTACTTATTATGTGTTCTCGGAGAATATTGTGTAATAGATATTTTTTTTCAGATTGCATTGAGTGAGTTTTGAATCTGATGCATCTCATTATCACTTTGTATTATATATCTTAATGAAATGTTGAATTGATGGGATTGCAGAGCTTGCGGTTGGGAACATTGTAAGGCGTGTCTTGCGTATCATTAGGGAGGAAGATTTGCCACCATTGATGGATATTGTTGGAGGGTTGAAATTATCAGCCGAAGTTGATGGTGAAGATTTCATGCAGGACAAAAATAACCAAAATCCATCTGCTGCTGCTATTGCTGGTGGAGACTTGTTGCAGCCACGTTTGTTGCATGCAGTTTTTGACCACTTACCTGACTCAGCAACAGTCTGCCAGACTTCTGGTTCAGATAATAGTATTGAAGGAAAAGGCAAATGTGAGCTATCAATCATAGTTGTTTTATATCGATATATTACTATTAATGGTTCTTTTGTTTTTTGTTTTCTGTTTATGCTTTTTGTTTCAAAATTAAAATGTTATCTTCTGCAGCAGCTGATAAAAGTACAAGGAAATTAAAGCCTGAGGTAATAAATGCGATTAATGAGCTCATTGAAGATATAAGTACTTGCCATGAACAGATTGCGGAACAGGCCATGGAGCTTATTCATCAGAAGTATTTTCTATTAACACTCAGTATAATATTCTGTTTTTAAGTCATATACCACAATTATTTACCATTATCAAGTCAATATAAGAACCAGTCAGGCTGAATGTTTTAGGAAACCAACTCATATGGAGTCAGCTTGTAGGTTAAATTACTACCGGACACATGCTCGCTGCACTTGCCAACACTTTTATTGGATTTGCTTTAAATAAATGCAATCTTAATCAATTGGCTCACAGTGTGAACTGTTTTGGTATTTACCTATAAACGTCCTTCAGATATGACACTGAAACTTTCTTACTAGAGTAAAACTAACTGGCTAATTATAAATTCTTAAATGTTCCTATGGAAATCTTCAAGGAAGCATGTTGACTGTTTCTCTACAAGTATGCTTTCTTTTGTTCTTTCATGTATGAATGTCTCCTCAACATGTACTAACTATAAATACTGCTCTTCATTTCAGTAGTTTTGACTAGTTATCTATGTTTTGCAGTGAGGTGATATTAACTTTAGGTCATTCAAAATTCGTGAAGGAATTCTTTTGTGCTGCCAAGGAGAAAAAGAGATATTTCCAAGTTTTTATTGCTGAGGGTGCTCCAAAGTATGTCCATGATGCTAATCAAAGTATCACTTTTTATAGCCTGGGCAAAAGTTTTCTCCGTTTGTTTTTACAATTCATTGCTTCTTTGTCATGGACTAGGTTTGAGGGCCATATTCTTGCCAAGGAATTGGATAAAAAAGGTTTTAAAACTACCATGATCACTGATTCAGCAGTTTTTGCCATGATTTCCAGAGTGAACATGGTAATTTCATACTTGAGCAACTATTCTATTCAATTAATCTATATAATGAATAACATTAGCTGCTTAAACTTGAAACTTGTTATAAGGTTATAGTTGG
Organism: Zanthoxylum bungeanum; assembly: GCA_019454045.1. Lineage (NCBI taxonomy): Eukaryota > Viridiplantae > Streptophyta > Magnoliopsida > Sapindales > Rutaceae > Zanthoxylum > Zanthoxylum bungeanum. The sequence goes on along the minus strand of SKCR01034808.1, from coordinate 4,532 downwards.
CGTTCATGCTGTGATGGCAAATGGTGGTGTCATTGCACCTGTTGGGTTGCACATGCTTGCCCTTGCTGCAAAAAAGCATGCTGTTCCATTTGTTGTAGTTGCTGGTACATATGAGGTATGTTGGCAAAATAACAACCCCATTCATCACATTAATACAATACCTCATGTCTTTGTGAATACTTCGTTTGTGAAATTTAGTTTGCTGTCTTATAGACAAAGCAATAAAAATGCAGTCATGGTAGAAAGATGCCATTAGAATACCAGTCTGGTGTTATTTTTGTATTGAGCTTGAGTACATTGCATTCAACTTTTTATTTTCGACCTTTTTCTTAGTTGATGGTAGGTAATGAACATCCATGTAAATTTTCATGTATGCTATATATATATATATATATGCATATTTTGTTTTCTAAATTTTGTGGATGCTAATGAATTTGCTGAATGTACTTCTGTGCTACTTCTGGCAGTTATGCCCACTGTATCCGCACAATCCGGAGGTCTTACTAAATGAAATGAGGTGCCCTTCTGAACTGCTGAATTTCAAGGAATTCTCCGACTGTATGGATGATGGAATTGGAAGCAGTTCTTCTTTACTTCACGTTGTCAATCCTGCATTTGATTATGTTCCTCCACAGCTAATCAGTCTTTTTGTTACTGATACGTAAGCCAACATCTCTATTCTTTATAAGTTGTTATTCTGTGGAAAACTGTTGCCACTGACTCTACACTAAAAACATAGTTCAGATTAAGAAGCTGCCTTACAATCGATCATTCCTTTTATGTTACTGACGAATGTCTCAAAAGATGATCATGCATTTTAGTTATGTTCTATAGATGGGATCTGGCTTTGAATGTAGTTTCTCAGGAGTGGCAAAAGTACATTCATATACTTGTTTCATGTTGGGCTACTTTTTCCTTATTGAACATGATTAGCAAGTTTATCCATCTCCACCTTGGTGGCTTCATGGTATTGAAGTTGTTAGTGTTATAGTTGTGGGATGATATTTTGAACTTCATCTATTTTTCTGACAGAGGAGGATATTGCCCCTCGTATATTTACCGACTTATTGCTGATTATTACTCTTCTGAAGATCTGCATCTGCAACAGAAACCTGCTTCTTGAAAGTGAGTTTTCTTACCCAAACCATGATATATCTTGGATTAATCTCTTTATTATGTTATTTATGACATTGTATGGATAAAAGTTTTGGATTCTTTTGCTCTCCTACTTTCTTCTTGATTTAGTTCTGGGCTAACTAAAAAGAAATTATATTGCAAAATTAATACAGGAGTCCATTGCTACTTTGTAATACTTTTTTAAGTCTACATTTCCTAGGATTGAACATTTGTTAAAACCAGAATTTTGTCGAAAAGTCGTATTTAAACATACTTTCTGAAGGCAAGTTTCGGTATATGTCCTACTCTTAACAATTTATATTATCAATTCTCAGAATACTTGTACCTAGAACTCTTTGCGACATTCTTCTCACATAACGAGCATGATCAGTGAAGATGAATACCTAGAACTCTTTGCGACATTCTTCTCACATAACGAGCATGATCAGTGAAGATGAACTTTCAAAATTATGCAATTAAAAAGGACTCGAAATGAATGATTAAACAAGTGATATGTCACAAATTAATGTGTTGCTTGACATTCATGTCCTTTCGTCTGTCTCTGTCTTTACAGGTGCGGCTCAGGGAAGTGATACTTGGTATAGAAACATTGAAAACTCTTGTGCTTAAACTACCAGGATCAAGACTATATAGGTTACCTTGTGTCCAAGTTAACATCAAATTCGGTTACTTTGATGAAGAAAAAGACCAAATACACTTGATTATTTTTGAGGTGAAATTAACTTTGGGTTTAGAAAATGGCTTAAAAGGCAAAGCAGAGTTCATCAATTTTTGATCTGGTATACTGATGAGCTGGAATTATATCATTATAATGCGCAACAACAATATGAATCTATTACCCCTTTTTTGGTTTTTTTTTTTTTTTTTTTTTGTGTGCCCTAAATGTGAACTTCAATGGTGATTTTATACTGAACTTTTAGAGATGGTTACACTCATTGTGCTTCTAGTTTTGATCATGTAAGCTAACCCACTAAGCATGATACCTAGCACCAATAGCAAAATGCTTGATACTCAGTGCCACACAATTTGTCAAAGATGAGTCAAAAGTTTATATAGCATGTGGTATAAATTGCAAATATGCATTGTTGTATTGATTCAGGTTATGTTTGGTATTATAGTTTGATATATGATGAGATAATAAAACTATTTTTTGGTCAAAATATAATTTTTAAATGTTTGATTAATGATAAAAAAAATTGCGATAAATTATCATGATTTTTTTTAAAATCGAATATTTTTAATTTTTACTCACCATTTTGACATTTTTTTTTTAATAATTTAGCTAGTACACTTATATATCACTATCTATGAACCACAAGTTTGTTCCCCTTGTTTTTTTTCATTGTGTAAGGAACCTAGGACATCACATATCTCCATATTGGTATGATATTGTCCACTTTAGGCCTAAGCCCTCATGGATTTGCTCTTGGGTTATACCCAAAATGCCTCATACCAATGAAGATACATGTCCATCCTTATATGCTCATGATCTTCCTCATTTCTAACCAATGTGGAACTTTGAGACTTTGTTTGCACACCCAACAATCCTCCCCTCGAACAAAGGACCACCGAGCCTCCCCTCAAACGATCATCCATCCGTCCACTCTAGCCCAGACCAACTCATCTTCACCATGTTGGGATTAGGACACGTCCATGAAGACCGGAGCACACCGCCTATCTAACCGAGCACATTCACGGATCACGATCGGGGCTCACCACCTTTTTGTTCGGTATTCCGAGGATTCATCCACATGGCTAACTCCGGGGCATGACTCTGATACCACTTGTAAGGAACCTAGGACACCACATATCTCCACATTGGTATGATATTGTCTACTTTGGGCCTAAGCCCTCATGGATTTGCTCTTGGACTATACCCAAAAGGCCTCGTACCAATACCAATGAAGATACATATCCATCCTTATATGCTCATGATCTTCCTCATTTCTAACCAATGTGGGACTTTGAGACTTTGTTTGCACACCCAACAAACACATTGCAATAACGAACAGAGTCGGTGTTTGAGCTTCATTTTTTTTCCTGTTCTACTACATTTGCTGAGTTATAACAGGTTTACCAGTCACTCAGAAATTGTATATTGAACTTGCACACCACTGGTGAAAGTAGGGAAATACCACCAGGGCCATATCAAATGCAACCCAGTTGGCAATGAGCTCTCTGCTTTAACTTGACTGAAAATCTGAGAAACCTTGATGATCAATCGACAATCATGTCAAATGATCGGTAGGATATAGAAAATTGAAACAAACAGAAATAGGAAGTGGTAACAAAGTATGAAATATAATCGCAGGAAAGTTCCATCTAAAAATGCTACCACTTTCAAATCAAGAACTACAAGGACAATCATATCAGCATTCAGCAAATTGCTGTTCCCTGTTTCACAAATTTCATCCTTCACAATCTTGATTTGATGACTCGCAAAGAAATCAAAGCAATCCTTGCTGACGGAAGTTCATATAGCACTATGCTGATAGAACTGCGGATGCATTGTCTATGATGACATGCAAAAATGAACCCAAAATCAAAGGCTTTAATGATTAATATTTCTCTTGTAATTGGACGAATTCAAAAGAACAAGCAAAAAGAAGATACAGCAACAACAAAAAATATAAATTTTGCAAGGAGAGGAGAAGTAAGCATACAAACTTTACCACCAACTATAGGTAAAAGTTAAGTATTTAAGACCATCTATCATTCCTTGCGAAGATCTATTCCAGCCTTCTTAGCAACAGCATCCAATCCATTTTTCTCAATTGTCTTTAATGCCTTTGTTGATAAACGCAGCTTCACATAACGCTTGCCGGCCTCCCACCAAACCTTCTTATACTGTAGGTTAACAAACTGCCGCTTAATTGTCTTGTGGTTTGAGAAGGAAACTTTGTTTGCCTTGTTTGATTTCTTTCCAGTGAAGGGGCACACTCTACCTGAAAAGAAAAATTATATTATGTGAGACAATCTGTAGATAATCGTATTTTGGTAATCTGATAAAAGGCAAATAAAATGACTATCGTTTGTTCTAAGAATATGAAGCTATATCAGTAAAGTTCACTATAACGAGATAAAAATTCTTCTTATGATTTTTTTTTTACTTCACTATCAGTAAAGTGATCGAAATGAACATATATATTATCTTATAATTTCATTTTCAGAAAAATACCACGAAACTTCCTAAAATTCTTCTTACGTAAAAATGAAAAAGGAAAGCCATTTCTAAATAAAGAGAAAAAGTTTCTTGAACACAAAACTAATTAGCAAAATGTACCATAACAACAAAAGTAAATGTTAAGATGCCAACTAAACATACATCACTCAGGTTGTTTAATATTGATCTTACATACAATAAACCAGTTCCATCAAATCGAAAGCTAAGCAAG